>PVIR01013875.1:0-41406 GCA_004026965.1 Petromus typicus
CCTCCTGCCTCTGCCTCCCGAGTGCTGGGATTACAGGCGTGAGCCACCACGCCCGGCACTGTGGTATGTGGTACTGGTTGCTGCTGGGTGTGGGTCTCCACACCCAGTATTGTTATGTGGTTACCGGGGAATCGAACCCGGGTCCTTGCGCTTGCGAGACAGGCGCCGGAACCACTGAGCTAACTCCCCGGCCCTGGAAAATTATTTCTTAGACTCAAACTTCTGTGTCATTGAAGCAGTGTAGGGGGGATGTCCAAAGTACAGAGTTCCAAAATTACAGCACCTTTTCTGAAAAGGAGTTAAAATAAGACATTGGTTAACTTTTACACATACTAAATTTATCACAACTTAAAGTAATGGCAATACTTTCTATTATATTTTCTCTTTGAGATCTGCCTCTCTTGGTTAGTCAGAGTGAACAAAGCTCCGCATTGTTTGTCGCCCATCACAGTGAAATCCAGTTTGGGCTCATAGGATTGAAGGTGGATGATCAGGAGGCATTTTCCTCCTGCTCGGTTGGTGCTGCCATGGCTGACGTACCTGTCTTAGCATCAGCACCATGGTTTCAGTACATGCACCCTCGACTACCTGGAACCTCCTCAGGCAGCCCTCTGCTTCAGCTCACGCTGCAAATGTCAAGCTTGGGTGGGGACAGTGAAGGAAATCAAGTAGTTGTAATCTGATTTTTCTATTTTGGACATCTCAGATAAATGTAGACAGATAGAATGTAGCCTTTTGTGACTGTATTCTTTCAGATAGCATAATTTTTGCCAAGTTCATTCAAGGTACAGGACATGTGTATGTATGTATATATATATATACATATACAATCTTATAATATTATTATAATATATAGTATTATAATATTACTATATTATATAATCTTATATATACATATAATCATATATATATATATATGGTATTTCATTTCTTTTCAATATTCCATGATATGGCTACACCAAAGTTTGTTTATCTATTCATCTGTAGATGAACAATTGAGTTGTTTCTGCTATTATGGAACCATATGAACAATACTACTATTAATACTCATGTATAAGCTTCTTTTCGGACATACATTTCCATTTCTGTTGAGTAGATACCTAGAGGCTAGAGGCTGAACTGCTGACTCATATGGTAACTATGTTTAACATTCTGAAGAACTGCCAAAGCAGCTGCACCATTTTACATTCCTGTTAGCAATATATGAAGATTCCCATTTCTCTACTCTTCGTCAACACTTTTCTGTTATAGCTATCCTAGTGGATATGAGAGTGTTATCTTATTGTGCTTTGATTCTGCAATACAATTTTAAGGTTTTTATCAGTTAAAATCTAGAATTCAGGGCACTGAAGTGGATGCTGAAATATACTACCTAGAGCCTTTTTAACTGTGTGACCATCAGAGCAGCTCATTTTGAGGTCTTCTCCTTTCCAAGCGATAAATCAGATTGTATTTCCTGACTGGCTTTTGGCTATATGGGGCCAAATGATGACCCCGGATAATGAGTTCTGACTAGAAGAAACACTGTTACTTGCTCTGGTGAGACCCCTACAGACCTCTTTCTGCCAACCTTGACAACTAACAACTTGCAAAATAATGGCAGTTTTGAGAGCCTGCATCTTGGGATGAGGGAACATTTAGCAGAACTGACTTGTGATATACATGCCATGTGTGTGGAAAGCAATCATTAGTTACTAGGAGATGATGCGATTTTGCTATTGCAGCAGCATTCTTTGGCATATCTTGAGTGATAAAAATGATCTTTACTAATAAGTGTATGCTATTTAATGGTACAATTTTTAGAATTAGACATATCTATCCAATAATGTAGCATCTCTAAGACTCAGTCTCCTCCTCTATAATACAGATTTCATAAATAGATCGCACAGAACTGCTTAAAGTTAAGCAAGACCATGTGTTGTTGAATAATAGGTACCACACATAGTATATGGTATATTGCAGATTCTTAAGAAATGGTAATGGGTTGCTAATAGCAGGGTAATTGGTTGAAGACTATACTACTTGAGTTAACCTTTTGTAGAAGGCCACAGGCCAGACTTTGAAAGACCAACCCAAAGAAATAGGGAAGTAAGAAGAGTATAATGGCTTATCTCTGAGGAGTTAGTTTTGGGCTTACAATAAGGCTTCCTAGCAAACATTCCTGTCTGTGTAGAGCTGTGTCTCATTATTTCAGGTTGGAAAGATTTTTGCATCTTGATTTTCTTCCCAGAAGAGATGAAATGGCCACAGTATTCTGACTCATTTCACAGAACAAGGAACACACACTATGAAATGTGATTACATTTAAAAATATGCTGGAAAGTGATTTCATGAATCCAAAATTTTCAATCACTCTTCAGATAGGCAAGGGAAATGCCAAAACACATCCCCTTGAGAACATTTAGAACCAATATACAAAATATAATTCTCCTTTATATGAAAACCTTCCTTGAGACTTAGTGAGGCAGGAATCTGGTTCAGCCTGGAGAAGACAATTAAGAGAATGAAATAATACCATGGAAATAGTTCATAGTATTAATGTCCCCATATAGTGGGGGGAGGGTGAGTAAATCAGAACAGTCATTTTCTCACACATGGTGTCAGTGGTCACATGCATCTTTTTCTTGACTTCGTCTCTACTTCTTTTCCTTCCTTTGCTTTAACTGATATGTTCTCCTTTGTCTGTTCTTTAAATACTGGTATTCTACAGGTCAACCATATAGACTTTTCACTCCACATCCAACAAAATCCCCTGGAATTTCTTATTTCTGCCACAGTTTTACCTTCCCCAGGGGTTGCAAATTTCTCCATGTGAGACCTTATTTCTGAGTGCACATTCCTACTTGACTTTGGAAACTTCTACCCAGGTGGCCTACATTTATTGTGTCCTGCTCTTGCTCCTGTTATCTGAACCAATATTTTTTATCTTGCCCAGTCTAATTAGTTTAAATCTTAAGCTTTACTTTTTCAAGATATTAAGATTTATTTCTTCAGACTATGTCAAGTATACCTGTGTGCACTATCCAAGCACCCTATTATTTTATCTCAATCAGTTCAGACCAAATAATTTAAGTTATACATGATCATTTTTTCTCTGTTTCATAATGGACTTTTTCTGTGAAGTCTAGTACAGTATCTGTTTTAGACTCCATCATCTCCCTAGTTCCTACCACATGATATACATTTGAGAAGAAATTGTTGAATACATAAATGAATGATACAAGGTAACATACAATGGAACTTCTCCCACTCATTATTCCTATATCTCTGGACACAGTGAATGTACTTCCAAATCACCCCGTCATTTCAATGAAAGCCAAACTATCTCCCTCCATCCTAACATCTAACACTCAGCAGTGTCTAACATTTTAAAGTATCTTGAGAAATCACCTCCTCCTCTTTCTATGCCTGCCATTACTGCTTTGTTTTGGTGCTTTTCATTTTCCCTGAATTCATTATCCTCTCTAATCCTTTACTATCTCTGCAGGGTATTTTCTTAAAATGCAACTCTGACTATTTTACTCTAATGCTTAAAACTCATCAGCAGGCTCCCTGTTGCTTTGGAAATACAGTTCAAACTCTTAAGCCTGATCTACACAATCTGAATGAATACTCCTACCCTTTTTTATCTTATCTCTTTTCACCCTTCCCACTTCTCTCTGGCTATTCAGAATTCTGTTTCCAAATACACCTTCTCAGATTTGCAAAGATTCTCTCTGCCTAGGATACCATCTTCCCCAACTCTTCACCCTCTAAAACAAAGCTTAAAGCTTCTGCTCTGAGAAATATTTTCCAACTCTTCCAGACAAAATGCATTATTTTCTACACCCATGATTTTCATCTCGGTCACAGACCCTAAACTTTTCAATGGCTACTTTTTATTGTTCTAACCCCTTCATTGGCTTGTTAACTCTTGCAGGCAAGGTGCAACTCTTATTCCCCTTTAAATACAGTATCCTTATTTTTCTGTGATAAAAGATCTGTCCCCCAAATATATAAACCACTCCAAAACTCAACAGAAAGTAAACTTATGTTCCCAAATAAAATGCAAAAGAGATTGAAGAGACTCTTCCTAAAAAATTATATAAGGGCTGGAGCATTAGCTCAGTGGTTCCAGCAGCTGCCTCGCAAGTTCAGGGTCCCGAGTTCAATCCCTGGTAAAAACAACAAAAGTTATATAAATGGAAGATAAGCAATAAAAAGATGTTCAGAGCTATTATCCATCCAGGAAATGAAAGTTAAAAATACAAAAAGTTAGTAGGCACACTTACACCAAAAAGACTGACATAACAATGATTAACACAACAAATGTTGGCAAGGAAGTGACGATAGAGCAGTAGACAATTTGTTTGAAAATTCAGTCAAACCCTACCTCATTATCCGGCCATTCGAATCTTATTTGTCCGATTTAGAAAGCATATATCTTATAGAAGGACTACTGTAGAGCCTTTATTTGTGACAGCCAAAAATTTGAGTCAACTCATGTATCTTTCAGCAGATTAGTGGATTAACAAACTCTGATATACTCATAAAAAGGACTGTGACTCAGCAATAAAAATAATGCACACAAACAAAATTTCAAAACACTTCTGCTGAGTGAAAGGTCAGTCAAAAAAGAGTACATAATGCTTGACTCTATTTATATAAAAGTCTGCAAAAAATCAACTAATCTACAGTGAACAACAGTTTCAGTTTATTCTTGAGGATAGAGAGAATAGGATGGAACAGGAAGGACAGGAAGAGAGAAGTACAAAGGACACACATTTAGGGGAGGAAGGGTGTGTTCATTATTTTTATTATAGAGGTAGTTGCATTACCTTTTACATTTTAAACTTGAATAGTACCCCTCAATATATAAGATACTAATATGTTAATTTTGCCTCAATAAATGCGTTTTTGAGACAAACTTTAGTTTTGGGGACCATGGTGTCATGAATTAATTCAAAGCAGATTCATTTAGCATAATTCTATTTTAGTTTCCAGCCTTGTGAAGCCTGGTTATGTTCACTTGCATGTGAGGTATATATTTGCCTGTCTAGCTTGGCAAAGGAACACTGATTGGGCCAACATTTTTTGCTTTTCTTACATAAGATCCTCTCCTGCACCCTGCTATAGGGCAATGTGAAAATCTGCTTTG
Source organism: Petromus typicus (assembly GCA_004026965.1). Lineage (NCBI taxonomy): Eukaryota > Metazoa > Chordata > Mammalia > Rodentia > Petromuridae > Petromus > Petromus typicus. The sequence continues at coordinate 5,138 of PVIR01013875.1, forward strand.
ATGCTTCTCATTCTGTTTGCTACAGTGTTTTGTATTTAACTAGCAACTGAAATGCAACTACATGAGTGTTTATCAACGGCAAACTATAGACTCTGAGGTCGCCCTGGATGTTTTCTCAGCTAATTAAAATGAATCAGCCCTAGGTTAAGAGGATGGTTTTAATCTTAGAAGCAAAGTGTTTTTCAACTCCAGGATAATGAGCTTGTAAACAAGGTAATGTTAACGATATGGTGCAATTGAGTCTTTTCTCAAGAAAGTAAATTTTACTGCCAGAAGGAGGGAAATAAGGAAGCTTAGAGAAAAAAGATGAGGTATAGGGTACAAAAAATTTGAGAAGAGAAAATAGTGTATCAATGAAGCAAACTTTTAGGAATACAGATCCTTTATATTTATAGAAATAGAACCTAATACTAAGAGACGATGTACCTTAAAATAAATAGCAATCATATTTATATTCAAATGAAAAAGAAGCAACATGTAACGTTCAAAAGCATCAGTGGAAGCACCTGCAGCTTTTGCTTTGATGCCCAGAGGAGGAAAACTCAGCATGAATACGTTCCCCTCGACCAGCCTGAGATTCCTGAGAAGTGCCCATCAAGAGGAAAAAACATACAATTATTAGCTTTTCTTCTTAAAAAGTAGTTCCCTTCTCAAGATCTGGTGGCAATTCCTTCCTCTCTACATTTTTCCAACCTCCTCTTGATTCTACTTTCATAACTGGTAGTAAGCCATAGTTGAGAAATGACCAGTAGAAAGAAAGCTCATTTTATCATTAAAATATCTAATGGTTTCAAGGTACCCAAAATGTAGTCAGTCCTAGGATCAGCAGCATTGGCATCACTTAAGAACCCACCCCAGGTTTTCTGAATCTAAATCTGTATTTTAACAAGATGCCCAAGTGATCTGTGTGCGTGTCCAACTAAACAAGCACTTGTCTGACCTTCAAACATCCTCAACCAGATAACAATTATCATTTCCTTTACTCACTTGACAAAAGAAAAACAGGAAGAAAAATCAGTTGACATTACTGGGGAATGTAGCACTTGCTGTAATCTCAGTATTCAGGAGGCTGTAGCAGGAAGATCTCAGTGAGTTTGAGGCCAGGCTTGGTCCATATAATGAGACTTTGCCAGAAAAGAAGGAAAGAAAAGAAAGAAAGAAAGAAAGAAAGAAAGAAAGAAAGAAAGAAAGAAAGAAAGAAAGAAGAGAAAAATTACTTGACATGGATCAATAATTTAAAAGTGCCATAACTGAGGTTTTAGAGTAGTTCTGATAATTCTAAATGTGAAGTGTTTCTCTGTTCTACCATGCCTTTCTCCATGGCAAATGAATTCAGTAGTTCCAATGGTAACCACAACCACTCATAGCCTCATTCATTTAATGGTTTTTGACACTCAAAGTCTCAGATATGTATGATGTAGATTAAACGTTGTCTATTTCTTAAAATCTATGGGAAAAGCGCATTCATCAATACTTTACTGTGAGAGTTTGATCAGATTTCTGCCTTTACAGATTAAACATTGTCCATTGATTAAAATCTATGGAATAATTGATTTCATAAATCTTTTATTGTGAGAGTTTGATCAGACTGCTGCCTTTACAAATTAATACAGAGCAAAATAGGTTGATGTTCACATTGCACCTTGGGACAAAGGAAAGAGGAAAGGGACTGCAGAAGGAAGAGGAGGGAAAGTTGAAAGCAGAGGCCCTAATTTGGCATACATCAGCCTCTTTGTGAGCCCTGGCTATCCTGGAGGTTTGTTATAGCTGATGATTTCAAGTTATTCATTTGCTTCTGTTTGGCTTATGGATACTTTGAATCAGGCCTATAATCATTCTCTACAGTGTTTCCAGGGAGATACGAACAGAAATCTTTACAGAAATTTACCTCTGCTAGTGGAGAAGTGCTTACTAGTGCACAAGGCTTTGTCTTAACAAAAAATCCCAAGACTATTATTACAAACAGTGGCCATTTTTAAGTCTATACTGTATATCAGACACTGGATTAGGCATTTAACAAAATATACCCATAATTGTCTTGAAACTGTTATTCAGGAAATGCAGCTGCTGAATTTTGCAGCATAACTTCTGCTCTAAGCTTATTGGGGACAAGTTCAAGTGTCTTTCTATGAAAATACACTGTGATGACACACTTTACTTAACCTGCTACTCAAACTTCAAGGTCCCGTTCAGATTCTTCCTTCACTTAGGAAGCTTCTTCTCAGTGCCTATGTTGATATGTTCTCTCCTTAGCTCTGATTTGGCACTTTTCAAATCATAGTTTGAACTCTTGCGTCCCTTACTACTCACAGTTCTGCTACCATAAGTTGGAAGTAATACTGTTTATAGTTATGTCCCATCTCCCCATCCAAACATTTGACACCTTAAGTGTTTTTTGAGTCACCAGTTCCTGACTCATAGCAGGAATTCAACTGCACCATCAGATGGTCTATGAACTGGCTGAGGCACAAAGTCTGCCCTCTGGAAGTCTTTGGAAGTTAAGTATTTATCGTTGGTTGAGCAAGTACATTATTTATGTACCTCCAATAGTTGAGAGCCTCTTTCCTGTAGCAATGGCATGCCCTGGAATGTTTTGGACACATTTGTTTTGTACTGATTTAATTTCTCCTCATTTTTTCCCAGAACATAATCTGAACTTACTTTATAATTGACCACTTTTACCTCTCTGTTCATTTTGGTTTCTACAAGAATAAAAGAAAAGAAAAAAATTTCTATTGCATTTCTTCTCTTGTATCCTTGTGCTTACTTGTTCTCTAACATTTAAGAATTTACTGGATGCCAAACATTGTGTGGTTAACATTTTATATTTTGTTTTATGTTCATACAACTGGCCCATAAAATACATGCTGCGTTGCTCAGAGGAATGACCCTCAAGTAGACAGAGGCAACTTGTCTATGATTGTACTAGGAAATGGGAGAGTCAGAATGTGAATGTAGGCTATGTATCAATCTTGTTTGTTTATTAACTGAGGCCTATGAGAACCACAAGTGAAATGCAGTGATGCACATGTATTTAGATCAATCTGGCTGTGGGTAATCAAGGAGAATGAGATCTCCAGACTTTTCTTGTAAGCAGTTCTTTTCTGGCCACTATAATTCTGCTTCCTGGTACAAGCGCTCAGAAAATATAGATGAATCTTTCTTAGCTTGAGCTAGGCTCTGAAAAGTATTAGGCTTTAGTGGGTGTTGGCATCATTATTATTTTTGTAAGTCATATATTAGAGAAAAATGCAACTGTACTAATATCTTTCAGAATTCAATATAAATGATTTTTGAATAATTCAAATGTTGGATTATTTATACCCACTTGACCTTCTCCAGTAACAGAAATTTTTGAGAGTTGATGTTTTGCAGACATTTGAAGAAGCCATTATGTAAATGAAAACATCTTGTCTGCTCAGATATTTGTTGTAGGCATTATGGTGTGCGCACATATCCAGGCATCATGCACGCACGCACACACACACACACACATACACACACACACACACACACACACACACACACACCACAACACGATCTCTTAGAGTTCATCATCTTTTTGGGAAAACAAGCTATGTGCATGTTCCTCATTACATAAGGGTGAAATTTTAAATGGATTTTTGAGATGTTGACAATTAGAAGCTAATGCATGATTATACTAACAGCAATTTAAAGGAGGGACATGCAATGTCAGGCTAGGATAAGTGATCTAGAGAGGTTTAGTGGAGCAGATGGATTTAAAGCCACAGTTTGAAAGGTCAATGGAATTAAAGTAAAGAGCAATGAAAGGAAGGGCACACAGGGCTGAGTAAAATTGCATGGCAGACTAAATGGTGCATAATGGAAAAAAAATGTCTTTATACAGAAACAAGCTTGCATCGTTACTGTGCTTACTTTGGACTTTAGCCTTCAATGACTAGAAAATATCTGTACCTCAATTTGAATATCATGATCCCCAGCCAAAAGGGAAATATTCAAAGGTGGTATTGAGATTATCGTTAATTTCACCTGGCAACAAAGTTCAACACTAAAGGAATAAAAATTATTGCTGTTTCTCTAGCTGGCTTCTTAGGTCATTGCAAGGGATAAAGTATCAGATTTGAGGAAAAGAAAAAGAATCATCATTGCATGGCATCACTTAGACTTTCTTCCCTAGGCCTGTGAAGAGTTTTGTGTTTACTGTTTAAAAGGGCTACAACTGGGAAGAAATATGCCATACAATGGGTCAAGTTCGACTGCTTCTTAAGGACACTGCTTAGAGCTGTCTTCTCAAGGGACAAAAGGGAGCCATCAATAACAAAAGCTCTATAATCAGTTTAAAAATGTAAAAGATTGGACTGGGGATTTAACTCAGTGGTTCTGGGGCCTGTCTTGCAAGGGTAAGGGCAAGGGCAAGGGCAAGGGTTCGATTCCCTGTAACCATGTACAACTATGCCAGGCATGGAAACTCACGCCCACCAGCAAGCAGTACCAGATTTCAGAGCATCTCCTATAGGGGAGGGGTGTGTGTGTGTGTGTGTGTGTGTGTGTGTGTGTGTGTGTGTACATATAAACATGTTAATCTTATAAAATTCTTTCAGGGGTAAGAACTATGATCTTTATTTTACATGTGAATAAAGCAAATTTTAGTGAGTTTCCCAGTGCATTGAGAGGTTTGACATATTTGAGGTTCAACAACATAACTGCTCTTCTCTTAAGTAACAATGAGGTTAGACCCATCAAGAAAGAAAATAATATTTTTTCCCACATTGTTGGTTGCATTTTTGCTCTGTTGGTGGTTTCCTTTGCTGTGCAGAAGCTTTTTAAAAGAATGAGGTCCCATTTGCTGATTTCTTCTGCCAATTCCTGTGCTATAGAGGTTTTGTTCAAGAGGTCTTTCCCTAAGCAGTGTCTTCAAGAGTTTTACGTAACCTGTTTTGCAGCAGGTTTAGAGTGTCTGTTTTAATATTTAGCTCTCATATCCACTTGATTTTAGCTTGGTACATGGTGAAAGAGCTAGGTCTAGCTTTAGTCTTTGGTAAGTTAAAACCCAGTTTTTCCAGCACCATTTGTTAAAGAGGCTATCTTTCCTCCACTGAGGATTTTTGGCTCCTTTGTTAAAGATGTGGTGGCTCAGTGTATCTGCAGTAGTTTCTGGATCTTCTAGTCTACTTCATTGATCATCAGGTCTGTTACTTTGCCAGTACCATGCAGTTTTTATCATGGTGGCATTATAGTATAGTTTCAGGTTCAGAGTTGTAATACACTACCACCACCGTATCCCTGTTGCTTAGAATTGCTTTTGCTATTCTAGGTCTTTTGTGGTTCCAGATGAAAGTTTGGATTTTTTTCTATAGATCTGTGAAATATGCTGTTAGAATTTCAGTCGGGATTGCATTGAATCCCCCAACAGAGCAAAAAGGCAACCAACAATGTGGGAAAAAAATTTTACTAGCTGTTCCTCAGACAAAGGGTTACTATCTAGAATATATAAAGAGCTCAAAAAAAAAATCATCCCACCCAAATTTAAAGACTCAATTCAAAAATGGGCATCTGAAATGAGCAGATACTTTTCAGAGGAAGAAGTAAGTACAGCTAAGAAGCATATGAAGAAATGCTCAACACAATTAGTCATTTGAGAGATGCAAATGAAAACAACCCTGAGATTTCATCTCACTCCACATAGAATGGCTGCCATTTCAGAATTAGCCAACAACAAATGTTGGCGAGGCTGGGGAGAAGAAGGAACCTTTCTCCACTGTTGGTGGGACTGTAGACTAGTACAACCACTGTGGAGATCAGTTTGGAGATTCCTCAAAAAACTAGGGTTGGAGGTCCCATTTGACCCAGTCATCACTCTGCTAGGTGTATACACAAAAGAATTAAAAGACTCATATCACAGTAACATATGTCCATGTTTATAGCAGCTCAGTTTGTGATTGCTACATCTTGGAGACAACCCAAGTGTCCATCAACTGGAGACTGGATAAAAAAGCTGTGGTTCTTCTTCAGAATGGAGTATTACTCTCCATAAAAAATGATAAGTTTGAATCATTTCTACTTAAATGGACATACCTTGAGGACATCCTCATAAGTGAAATAAATAGGTCACAGATGTGTAAATATCAGATCTTTTCTCTGGTATGAGAAAATAAAGATGTAAATGAGTTCTAGAATTGTATGTTATGTATTGTGAAATAGAAAATACTCAAAGCGAAATACGGTGAAGGGGGAAAAATAATGATGTTAAAACAAAAAAGAAAGGAAACAAAGCTTATGTATATAAGGGGCAGGGGTGGTGGGGTGGGTAGGGGTATGGGAAAAAATGAGAAGTAAGTTCTATCATATACTGGCACAAATTCTCATTGTTGAATGCAATCATGATATATATATATATGTACCAATATATATATATGTAATGTATATATATGTATGTATGTATATATATACGTAATGTACCTATATATATATATATATATATATATATATATATATATATATATGTAATGTACCAATAAAGATTTCAATTTAAAAAAACAGCTTTCAAAGCTTATAAAAAAAGAAAGGAGAGAATATATGCACCATGAAGTAACTAAACCTAGCTAATTAGCATGTGAATTATCTCTCATAGTTATCGTGTGTTGAGAAAAACACAGAATTTCATGTTGTATACAATATATACTTGCACTTTTACTTACCAAGTAAGATAAAATATTTTTTAAAAAAGAAAAGATAGAAGAACCTAGAAGCACAAGATAACCCAGAACAGAGAACTTGATGAAGAATAGTCTAGGAAGAGCACCTTTGGTCTTCCCTACAGTATGACTCACAGTTTGGCCACAAGGCACTGAGAAATAGCTTTTCTTCCTGTTAAGATACCACTAGGAAGTCTACTCAAGGAGATGTTACCTACGAAGAGTTAGTTGAATCCATCAACTTCATAGAAAGAAAGTGACCGTCCTCAAATTCCTGGTGCAAAATATAGCTTTCTAAACAGAATCTCTGGAAGCATATTTATAACATCCACAAGACCTACTAAAGTGATGTATTTCCTGAATGAATAATGCTGTGTGGAGGGCAGGGGAGTGTGAAAAGACAGGAATCAAGATATATCATGTACAGGTATAAATTCTCAATGGTGAATGTAAAAATAATGTATACTTAAAATGTACCAATAAACTCAATTTAAAAATAATTTTTTAAAGAAAATAAAATACTGAGTGAAATAAAATGTAATGTGTATGATCAACAAGAGGACTATGACACGAGGAGAAAAAAGATTACTTCCAGATCTGTTTTGGTATAAGGACCAGGCTTCGATTTTATACAACTAGTAACCGATTACTGTGCATAACAAACATCTAGGAAGATCTCTAACCCATTAGTTGATTTTAGATATTTTCCCAGTGAGACCTGTGATTCACCCATTTATGCTAAATTTTATTTCCTGTAGTTCTACTTAGAAAGTGAAGCATGATTAAAAAGCATATGCTGGAATTAATTTGCACTTAATGCTTGAATGTTATATTTCCTTGCTTATTTTTTCTAATAATAAAAGGATTTTTAAAAATTAGTCATTTAGAACATTTCTATCAAAATATTCCAAATCTGATAACTTAATCCTGAGTTTAAACTTATTACTCAGAGTGAGGAGGAGACAAGAAGCATTGACTGCATGCCCATCTCATGTAGTAACTACTTTCTTACTGAAATGTGTTGACCATCTCATTCTGTGTTTATGAGAAGTGACCTTTTTTCACTCCTTAATGGCACAAAGGCCTCATTACATATTTTTATATAAAAAGGGTGCCTGTTTCATCAAAATCTTGACTCATGCTTTCGTCTCAGGAAGGAATAGAGAAGAAAAGATAAAATACACATAGAAAATTTAATTGGATGTCAACACACTGACAAATGAAGAAATTACCCCAGAAGACTTAAAAACAACAACACCCTGCATGTGTTCTGCATGAACAATAAGGACTTGTTGTTAGTGATTTAGCTACTGCAAGTGGAGAGTGTGACACTGCTTGGTTTTCTGAGATCCAGTACTAGAGTTATTGAAATAATTTTAGGTTTACAGGGGAGTTTCAAAGATAGTACAGACAGTTCCCAAATGCCCTTCATCCGGTTCCTCAGTGTTAAAATCATACATAAGCATGTGAGAAAATTTTTGATACTAAGTTACATTGGATGAATTGGCTGTAAGTAAAAATACAGGTAAAATATAACCCTAAAAATAAGAACAAATTAACCCTAGAAATTTAACTAAGTAAGAATACACACCTTTTGAAGTAAATCTTTTTATTTTAAAAATTCAACTTTTAGTGACCTCAATTTAACTTAATTTTTAGACAGTCAATAGAGAGTTATATGTTTTGTGGAAGAAAGGAAAGTATTTTCATTTAATCTTTGTACAATATAAGAAATGTATTATTAACAAGTCACCTGACAACAACACATCCAAATCAATGAAGTGGATGTGTTTCTTTTTTTAATGATAAAATAGCTCTTAAAATTTGTGATTCATAGGTATAAATATCTATTAAAATTCGTGACCAACATAAGGGATCATATATTCAAGCATTTATTTATTTAATTAGATCATTCTCCTCCTGTGTAGAAAAGAGGTTACAGTGGACATATTGTTTTGAGAAGTATGAAAAGAGCATAAAGTGGGGAAGTCAGATGTTAAAGACAAAACTGCCGTGAGGACAGGTTCTTGGTGCTACAGCCTTCAATTTTTCCTTTTCCTTTGTTGCCTTTTGAATGTAACCCCTGCTGGTAACTGGATTGCCAGCTGTTTGGAGTTCATATAATGTCTCTCTGCCCAGATACCAGGCTTAGCCCCTTTAGTAAAGTTCACTGATGAATCTGACAGACTATGTATTGCAGTCTAGGATATAAACTATCTTGTGTTTACCCATGATAATCGTATCAGTAGATGATTGTAGGTAAGTTTTGATTGCGTATGTTTATTAATTTTCCTACAGCAGGGTTTTGAATTATTGTGTGCATTGTACATTTTTGTAAGACTTCTCATTTAGGTTTCTTCCATGAATTGAAGATTAGGATGTGGAAGATTAGGATAAGGAAATGAGAATGAAAAAACCAATAAATATAAAGGTGAGTTGCTCAAGTTATTGCTCTAAGAAATGAAGCTTGATTCCACAGGAATCTTTGATTTGTTTACATGTCCTTGGAAGGTTACCCCTGAGGTGTTGACTGTCCTGCATTGAGTGGCTACATGGGGAATCATAAGGTCAGAGAATATCCTGAGAAAACCCAGAAGATGTGTAACGGGCTCCTTGGTGGGGCATTGTCAGCACAGTTGTGACTGGGCTTGTGAGAGGTGCCAGCCTGACTTAGCACCTCTTGTCCGATATGACTCTAGACTAAAAGTGTTTAGAACCAAGACCCTTGAGGAAATACAGCCATGAAGGGAGTAGAGGAGAGCACAGAGCTTACCTAGGCTATCCTGTCAAACAAGGAAATACTATTTCTCTTGACCACTGAATTTTGTGTGTTCACATATGGTGTTCTTCAGGGTTACTTATAAATCTCAACCATATAAACAGAAATTATAATTATCAATTTTTCTATGATACATACACTATAAAGTAGTGCCATTGGCTAAAAACATCAACTAACCAGTACTATGACCATCTGCTTCTTTATTTCAGACTGTAGTTCCAAAGAAAATGTATTCCTTGACAAAGAACTTGTCTAGGTGGGCTCACCTAACTTTACCTTCCATATCCACCTGAAATATAAGAATTGACAACAAGAAAGAATTCTACCTCCAAAGTTGATAGCTGAGGGTACATGGCTAGTGAAAATTAGACCCATGGCCTCTGGGAGTCAAAAGAAACTATAACTTGACTCTAAATAGATACAGCTTAATTACATAAACATATAGATTGAACTTAGAAAACTTCAATGTATAAGAAAAGATGTAACATGAGATGCACAAAACTTCAATAACATGGAACCTTGAAGATGTCAAACAAAAAGAAAAAGTTATTTTGGCTTCCTAAAAATGTCTTTCTCTTCAAAACAAGCTGTACAAAGAGTTTAATTCTATCTCCTACTTTAGAATCTGTCTCTTGAGGTCAGTAGAAAGACCACGGGCTTTGTATTTTTGGCCACTTGTTCTTGTTCACATAGGCAAAAGGGAGATGGAATGAAAGTACACAGTTCCAGAAACCGAATTTCCTCTCCACTCCTCTTTATTACTCCACTAAGCATAATCAGGGTGTCTGTGTGAAGATGAAAGGCCTGTCATTGGTAGATTGGCTTCTGAAAATAAACAAGGGAATAATGTGACACTGCTTGATTGCTTAAAATGTAGGTTAGGGGAATAGTGAGATGAACAAAAGTCTAACAGCAATGACTACAAGAACAATAAATATAATCATCCTAAATATTTGGTCCTACATTAAATGACATCATGAGCTCCTGAGTTCCTGCAGTTTACATCTGATAATATATTATTTGATCCTTTTCCTTGAAACTGGTTGCTACTGAGAATAATCATTAAAATTTGGTGAACTTTGTTACTCATGAGTGTGTAACTAGTACTTGATGTCTACATATATATGTGTGCATGTGTAGGTGCACTTATGTCTTTTTCAATGTCCTGAAATTCAATCTTATTTCCTTTAGTTGAATTTAGCAAGTATTTGAATTCTAGTAAAATGCAATTCTATCATTACCTTGATGATGGTACTAGTCAGCTTTTCATTACTACAATCAAATACCACAGACACATTGCTTATCAGGAACAAAGCTTGATTTAGCTCACAGTTCTGGAGATTAAACTTCAAAGTGGTATAGTGAAGGTTTTATGGCTAAAGCCACCCATTAGCTGCCTCAGGTCATGTCATGGATGGTACTGGCAGGAATATCAAACAAATGATAATGTTTTCAACCAGGAGGAGAGAGAGAACAGAAGAGGCTAGGCTTGCTCCTCTTATAAAAACCTTCTCATGAAGCCTAAAAGAGTTTTAGGAGAAATATCCTGTGATGATTTGAAATCCTCTACTAGGATCCATTTATAGGGAGATTGTCAGTATTTTTTCAGTATATACTGACTAGTAGGTTTAATTTGGGCGTATTTTATATTCATATAACACACTTTGATCATTTTCTCTCATTATACCACCTCTCCTTTCCTGACCATTGCATTTAAAAAATTATTAATACATCTTTGCAGTACATAACGATTACATTCTCTGTAGGGGGTTACTACATGTATGTAATACATTTCAGTTCCCTTTTTCGTCCCTTCTATATCTCCCTTTTATTTTTTCAGCATCAGATTAATTTATTTATCTTGTAAGACCTTATAAAATTAATTGTCAATGTACTGATTAAAAGCAAGGCTAATAGGCCAAAGAACATAAAACATGTAAGAAAATTATATACATCACAGTTAATTTTTAGATGCATTGTCCTCAGATTCTCTAGTAGTCTACTTTCTACTTTACTCTCCCCCACTCCACCTCCAGAAGCTTACATGAGAGGAAACACGTGATATTTGACTTTCTGAGTCTAGCTCATTTTATTTAATATTTTCTATCAAATGGCATGCTTTCATTCTTTATGGCTGAATACCACATTTTCCTTACCCTTTCATCTGTTGAGAAACACCTCAGCTACCTCTATAGATGAGCTATTGTGAATTACATTTCAATAATCCTAGGCATGCTGGTATTTCTATAGCATACTGGCCTTAATCTTCTTAAGGAACAATGGTATAGTTGATCAAATGGCAGCTCTGTTTGTCAGTTAATCTTAATTGTCAATTTACTAGATTAAGTGACTTCTGGAATGGCAATTGCATCATGGAAGCATTATACTCATCAGTAGATTAACACACTGATGTTTATGGTTTAATATGTTGTTAGGAGGTGGGATTTGAGAGAGTAGCACTGGGAGAATGCTTTTGGAGACTATATTTCTAACTGACACTCTTTCTATGTTCTCTGCTTCCCAGAGGCTGGAAAGTGGATGGCTTTGTTCAACCATACCCTTCTGCCATGATGTTCTTTCCTTGGAAGTAGTGTAGATGAAGCAAAAAGCTACGCAAGACTTTGATCCTTCTTTGATGAGAGGCAAAGCCATTTTCTCTGAAAGTGAGAAGAAAGGTTATATCCTCTTAGCAGCAACTGTGACCACTAAAGACGATTCACTGGGTGGGTGCTATATGAACTAGAACTTTATTCTTTAAATATTATTTGACTTATAATGTGGATTAATAAGTATATTTTCCATAACCAACCACTCATCTCCGTGAGTGCATGAGGAGAAGAAGTTGGAGAGGTTGTAGCTAGTAGTTTCTAATTCATTGAATTGACTGATATACAGGTAGGTAGTAAAGTACTTAGCCTTGAATTTGGAAAAAAAAATTGGTTAATAGAGGTAAGCGTAAAAACCTTTTTAAAGAAAATAAAGATAATTTCTCTTCCAAGTAATGTGCCACTTATGTAAGCACACTGGATTATCATTCAACTATAAAAATACATGAAATTCTCTCATTCTCAGCAAACTCAATAGAACTGGAATACACTGTGTTAAAGGAAGTAAGTGAAACATAGAAAGACATATATCACATGTCCTCATTTGTAAAAGGAAGCTTTAAAAGCTGATTTTAAAGAAAAAAATAAAAGTGATTACTAGAAACTAAGAAGGGGATTCTGAGGAGGTCTGAGAGAGGTAAGCTACCTGATAGGAGAAATAATTAGTATTCAAAATTTTAGTGGATTGTCATAGTTTACAACTATTTATCATATACTTTGGAAAGAACTAGAAGACAGAAGTTTGAAAGCTCCACAAAGAAAGAAATGATAGAAATAGAATGCTAACTGCCCTGATTTGATCATTAGGCATCATGTACACATATTAAATTATCATGTTGTACCCTATAAATATATATAATTATCATGTGTCAGTTCTAAAACATGAGAGGGCTAAAACCAACTCATATCCAGGATACTAAGGTTTCTTAATCAAAAAAGAACTAATTTAAAACCTTCCCTTCTTTTAGGTATATGGTTACAGAGGATCAAACTAGGGCCCTTGCGCTTGAAAGACAGGTGCTGGAACCACTGAGTTAAATCCCTGGACCAAGAAAAATAATTTCTAGGCTCAGTGGTTCTGGCACCTGACTTGAAAGCTCAAGGGCCCGGGTTTGATCCCCAGTAACCATATACCATACTGGGTGTGGAGACTCACATCCACCAGCAATTGTTACCACATATCACAGTGCCAGGCGTAGTGGCTCACGCCTGTAATCCCAGCACTCAGGAGGCAGAGGCAGGAGGATTGCTGTGATGTGAGTTTGAGGCTGAGCTCAGGGCTAGCCTGAACTAAAAAGCGAGACCCTGTCTCAAAAAAAATTTTTTTTCTTAATTTTAATTTTCTTAAATCAATAGTTAAATTGTATGCATTTACCATGTACCATGTTCTAAAGTATGTACAGACTGTATATCAAACTCAAATACAGTGAAGCTTCAGAGCTCAACTTTAAACAACAATAAAACCAGTATTCCGTGAGGTTATATAAGGACCTCTTTGCATGGCAACTCTGAATTCACTGCCTTCAGGGTGGTCCGGACTTGAAGGTCAGACAACCCAACTTATTAGAAGTCCATGTAAAGTAAGAATAAGAAAGTTCTAAGGTTATACTTAGTAAGTTTTTTATGAGTAAATAGCAGAAATATTGGCCACTCAGAGCAATTTTTATAGCTTATTTTTTTGTTCTTAGCAATTTTTTTCTGATAAGTGATGACTTAGGTACAAAAAAATAGGATTATTTTCTTCCTTATAAATGACAGTAGACTAAGAGCTTACTCTCCAAAAATAAGTATTAGTGTGGAAAAGTACTGGAGAGAGATTTTTTTCTTACCCTCAAGCCAAGGTATAGATATGTTAAGATTTTTAAAATAAATTCAAAGAAAAAATGTTTCAGCCATTGCCTCAAAATTTATTTTCAAAAGTGATATGACATAATGCACTAACAACTTATTCACAATCTGCAATGTCAGAAGTATAATTACACTTCAAGGTTTAAATCTCAGAATATCTTTCCAATAGACTACACCGAAATAGCAGTTAAGTCATGTAGGCAGTTCGAAAAGATAATACCAACCTCAATTCTGTCAGAACATAATATTAATAAATGTATCCAAATGCTGGTTCAGTTCAGGTGTCAGGAGGAACAAGAAATTGCCTTTATCTTAGTTACTTTTTGAATTTCATTTTGCCTTGTTTGCCCCTCTCCAAGATATCTTTGTCTTTGTGCTGTCCCACATCTTCCACCCTTTCCTGACCAAAACTCTGGATCATTCAACAAAGCCAAGATAAAAGAAGGCAGGCTGACCTAAATCAAACTAACGTGACCATGAATTCTTAATTTTTCTGGAAGAACTTGAATTCTTAAAACATAGCTTTGATAACTTACTTGAATCTTCATTTTCCCCATTCAGGTATATTAACAAAATAGAAAATTTAGCATATATTTGGTGAGATATTTGGAGGGAAAAGACACTATTTGGAGTCATCTTTGCCTTTGAAAATACTATTTATAATCTAGTGCCTCCCACTGATAAAGACTTGCACAATTCTCTATCTGTATCTACTTCCTATGACAAAGCTACCTCCCCACAGATTTTAAATGGACACATTTATACCAAAGACTAATACATGAGGCTTCTTTTAATAAATTATAAAAACAGTAGCTCTTGAAATGATTGTAATTTATTTTTAGTCTTTGAAATTTATCATTTTGGCTTTGAGTTTTATCTTCCTGATGGACTTGATGGGGAAGGATAATTATCAGATTCCAAAGGCAAAAGCACTCATTCTCTGTTTACTCTTATTATCTCTTCACCAATAAATAAATAAATAAATAAATAAAAGAATGTGGAAGAAGAGAAGTGAAGAGAGCTTCTATTTTCGGAAGTGCTTATCCTGAATCTTGACATAGAAAGAAATCTTCAAAAGGAAACTTGCCCCTGTGTCCTTTAGTTAATATCAGTATAAGTATGAAGGGGAAAAAAAAAGTTAACCTGGAGTTAAAAGAAGACAGAATCAGTCCAATACCCTTATAAAATGTACTGCACAATTACAAAGGCTGGTCTTCTAGTCAATGAACCTGTTTCTTGGAATCAGTAGTTTATGATATGGCAACCGGAAGAGTATCATGGCATTACAGCTACAAAACCTAAGTTGTATTATTGATTCATAGGCCAGTGACTCTATGATTACTCTGTGCTTAATGACAACATGACCTGCTCCCTGACCACAGTGTGAAGCGTGTCCTAAGTGTGTCCTAAGCCTTCTCAAGGTCCTGCGGGAGGTCATTCATCCCAAAGAAAGAGAAAATTATGCTTGCTCACCTATAAAAAATTCTTTTGTTTTCCTCGAGCATTCTCACTGACTGCTCACCATGCCAGTGACTGTTCTGAGGTCCTGTACAACACACCTTGCTATCCTGCTCTGACCAGAGCCTTCTTTGCATGGCACTAAATTGAAAGAGAACTGTGAGTTTCCTCTTCACTTTTGTCTTCATTTCTAAAAGACCAGAATTTTCACAGCATATCATTTACTTTTAAAGGAGAAAATTTTCCTTAAGGAAGTGCTCTGCTCTTAAAATTTATAATAGCAATCTAGTATTAAGCAATCTGAGTTCATTTCAATCAGTGAACTCCATTTGCAAATAGAGTACTTAATTTGCCCACTCACTTGTCGACAAAGATTTATTCAGCCTGTAGTATATGCATGGTAGGTACGAGATTAATTGCTGAAACAGAAGTAGTGAACAAAATAAGCAAAGTCTCACTTCTAATGAAGCACAGCACCAAGACATACAGAAAAACTTTGCACAACACTTACAAGATTAAGGGTGCTATAAAGTGAGAAGTACATAGTCCAGTAGGGTGTACTCAAAGAGTCAGCAAAGATCTTTTAGGAGAACTAGAATTTAGGGGAAAAAAAGGTTTAGTAATAATTTGAAATATTATAAGTAGGGAAGATTTATATGGAAAGAACACTTTATATGAATACTGTGAGGTGATAGAGAATATGACCCATTTGCAGACAAAAACCCAAAGTGCTAAGGGTTGAGGCTCTAGAGAGAGCCATGACCCTCATCTCAGGGAGGCTTGGAGGTATGCCAAAGACTTGGTCTTTTCCTAAGGGCCATGACATATTTTAAAGGGAGGGAATAACATTTACATTTCAAAATTATCTCGCCGGATGCAATTACAAAAATAGATATGAGAACTGTAAGACTGGGTGCAAGGCATCCAGTTAGGAAATTATTATAAACTTCTGGTTCCAGCAACATGGCAGACTAAGATAGCAGGAAAAAAGTCTTACTAAAAATAGCTAGACATTCTGAAAAGAGAAAACAGTTCAAGTAAGTACATGTGGTCCTAAGAAAGACAGGTGACAGAAATGAAGAAGTCTGCAAAATCGCGAACAATCCAGTAACAGCCAGGAGCACAGCTGTTTGGGCAAGTTTACATTTCCAGATTTGGGCTTGGGAGGACCAGATGTGTTGTCATGAGCCTGAACTGGGTGTGAACTTTGGAACTAAGATCTCAAAGTACTGAAAATGCACCCATTAGTAGAGGGGTAAAGGAAGAAACACCAATTGCATGTTTTTCTTAAGGTGATATTGAGAAAGAAAAAGTCTCTCATCTGAGAGGTTGAATCTTGAGTCTTCACTTCACATACATTTGGCACTCATATTTATTCTATTTGTTCGGACCAATATCACGCAGGAAATTAAACACAAAAGTCATCATACCCCATACCAAAACAGAATGGGGAAACCAAGCAAAAGCCTGCCGAAAAATAACCTCAAGAGCAACATTTGAAATTTTTAGAAGGAAATAATCTATTGTGGATGAAAATCACTGGATAAAACAATTTACACAATCGCACCAGAAATAATTTTCTAAAACAAAAAGTTATATTTGAAGAGAAAATGAAACAAGTATGTAAAAGTTACATAAATGAAGGGAAGGCCTAAAATATTAATTAAATAGTATAGAAATTTTTGGGGAAAAGAGCTATGAGTGAAAGACACGACCACTTAAATTAAGTCAATAGCTTAAAATTATATTAGAAAAAGCTAATGAGAAAATTAGAGTTTGAATCTTAAAAAGTTGTCCAGAATGTACCACACAAAGCTAAATAAATTTAAAAAAACGTAAGAAATTAAGAGAAATATAAGATACTATGTGCAATATAAACACATCCATTAGGAATACTTGAAATAAATAAATAGTAAATGAAGGCCAGACAATGGTCAATGAAAAAATTGATGTAAAACATAAGTATTCAAATTCAAGAGCCTTACTGTTCTAGGTTCTAAAAAGCATAAATGAAATTAAATTTGCACCTAGGCTTATCATTGTGAAGCTGTAGAATACCAAAGTTATTGAGAATACATATTTGGAAATCAACCAGAAGTAAAAGACTCAAAAAATAAAAAACCATGACAGTTAAAATTAAAAGCAATGGCACATTCTCACCAGTGCCACTGAAAGCCACATATAACAACTGAGAAAAAATATTGCCAAATTAAGAGACAACATAAACAACATAGGAGACAGAGAAAAATGAAATTTTGAGTTTTGTTTCTATTAGAAAAAATTGAATACTGAAGAAAGAAGTGAGATGCAAAAGTTAAGGCTGAATCTAAGAATCAGTGATAGAGTAATAAACATACTGGTCTTAACAAAGACAGTAATCACAAGTGAATAATTTGGGAAGTAACTAATGCAAGTTGCTCCCTAAATCATGAAAATGGTATAGAAATAGAAATTATGGCCAAAACAGCATGTATTTAAAGTAGAGTTGGTTCCTTGCAGTATTTAGAAGAAAAATAAAAAATATTAAGTAACTTTAAATTTTATAACTTACATATATAAATTTTTAAAAATTGAAAAGTAACAATGAATTAGAAATATTTGAAAATAATATAAGATGACTTAAGAAATAAATAAATTTAAGCTAATAAAGATGATCAGAAAATATATATCGCAAATAAAAATATAAAACAAAATAAGATACAGTTGTTTGAATAAGTCTAATATGTCAATGATCACAAAATCATACAAAGATTAAATTTACTACTTAAAAACAGTGTCGTTTTAAGTTTTTAAGTCCATATGGACAAGTAATTGAGGAATATAAATATACCAGGCAATTAGCACCTATCAAGGCAACTATAGCCATATGTCAATAATAACCAAAATATAAATCCAAGAAAATAGACACTCTTGGTTTTAATGAAAATTATTTCACAATATTATGAAGAAATTTCAGTAAGATAATACAACTCTTAGCTTTGTAGAACTAACAATGTACTCATTGACATCTTCATTTTCTCATACCAAAGAAAAGATACAATTTGTAAATGAGTACTAGAATAGAAAGTAGATATTAGGAAATAGAAAATATTTAAAAGGAAATGGGGTGTAGGACTAAGTAAAGAGGGGGAAAATAATGTGATGTAATTTTAAAAAGGAAAAGCCTATGTATATAGAGGGCAGGGGTTTTAGGGTGGGTAGGGGAATGGGAAAAAATGAGAATTAAGTAGTGTCATATACTGGTACAAATTCTCATTACTGAAAGTGACTATGATGTATATATAAAATGTACCAATAAAGATTTGAATTAAAAAAGAACTAACAATGTATTTTCAAAATACTTAAAGTTCAGCCACAAATATAATATGGAATAATTTTCATTTCACAATCACTGTGAGATATTTTAAATTTTCATCAAAGTTGGTAGAACAAGAAACTAATACACTGAGGACGTGTAAGTTTTGAGTGATATCTGTAGAAAACACCTTAGAGAATTATGTTTCTGTCCAGGATATGGGGGACATTTAAAAACATTCAACATAAATTATATGAAGTAGGACTTGACAAATATCAGGGAATCAATTTTGTATAGGTTTTCAGATAATATTGAAATACTATCCATAACTGATAAAAAATTTTTGCCATATGCATTTATTTATTTATTCTCAGAAATTTAAAAACACTCCTTTAAATTCTGTGGCAAGAAGCTCATAATCTTGAAAGGGAGCAAAATGAATCACATGTCATCATAATACTACGTGGTAACAGTCATTCCACAAATGCTGGGGAAGCACACCAGGTGGCAGGAAGGAAGGCTTTCTGAAGGAGGTGAGGCGTGAGTGAAACACGAAACTGGCAACAGGGGTTGACCGGAGCATCTGCTGATACTGGGTTTTTTTTTTCCTTTTCAAAAATTGCAGTACAATTCGCACAACATAAAATTCACTGATTTAGTTTAATGTGTAAAGTTGAATGTTCATTTAGTCTATTCATGAGGCTGTACAACTACCACCATTATCTAATTCTAGAATGTTTTTACCACCACAAAAAGAAAACCCATATTCATTAGCACACACTCGTTCCATTCTCTCCTGAGCCCCTGGTAACCACTAATTTATTTATTTATCTTTTGGAGGTATCTGGGTTTGCATTCATGACCTGGCGTTTGCCAAGCAAACTCAGTGTCACTGAGCCATCCAGCCCTCTACTTTCTACCCATATGGATTTGCTAATTCTGGACATTTTATATAAAAGCAATCATACGAAGTGTGTGTGTGTGTGTGTGTGTGTGTGTGTGTGTGTGTGTGTGTGTGTGTTTCCTGGCTCCTTTGACTTAGCATAATGCTTCAAGATTCATCTGTGTTTTAAAATGTATCAGTACTTACTCCATTTTATTCTCCAGCAACATTTCATTGTATGAGTGTGATGCATTTTGCTTATCTGACTGTTATTGAACAGTCAAGCTGCTTCCGCTTTTAGATGTTATAAGCAATGCTATAAACATTGTGGACGGTTTTCGCGCGAGCACATGTTTTCCATTTTCTTGAGTAGATCCCTAGGAGTGAAACTGCTGGGTCATACGGTAGCTGTCTATATTTAGCATTTTGAGGAACTGCCAGACTATTTTTCTACAGCAACTGCACCATTTTATATTCCCACAGCCAGGTACAACTTTGAATGTCAGTGTGTGCAAGCATGAAGGAGGAAAGAAAAATACTCAGGGGATGTGATAAAAATACAGTTGATATTTAAATGTTTAGTAATTCATTACAGTAAAAGGCACATTGTCACTACTCGCCTCACTTCGGACACACCTACCCCATCGTGCCACTTGGTTTCTGAGGCGGTACTGCAGTCTTCTTTCATGGTGTCTTCACTTGTACTGTCGTGGCTGTCTCAGTGTCCTCAGTGAATTGCAAATGTTGCTCTTTCTGGTCATTTTGATTTTGAGAAGAGCCAGAAGTCACATGGTGCCAGATCCAGCAAATGAAATGGATGGAAATACAGTGTACCTTCAAGTTATGGCCATCCTGACCTACAGACAACTTAAGTCAGTTAGGTTAATGGAAGATTCATCTGCATCTTGTCGTCTATAGTGTGTACTCAGGTGGACATCCAGATCTCAACTGTATTAATTTACAACCAACTTGAGTTGCAAGCAGCCCTGGGGAACCAGGTGAGTACATAAGTCAGAAGAGCGCTGTACAGTCATGTCTTACACCCCTGCCTTGCCGTTAGCTGGCACTTGGCAGCAGCATTGACTGTATTTTTTATTATACCTTATCTAGACATGGAAGAAGACAATCACAGAACTCCAGAGAATGGCAAGGAGAATGTGGTAAGTGTGCTGGACGAGGGGGGCATTCTGCGAGGGATAAATGATGGTCTTTTACTGAAATAAATTTTTCAAATTTAAACTTTCACTACATAGTTCCATATGTATTGATTGTGCCATATATGCCAGGGCAGTGGCACTGGCCAAGAGCACTGGCACTGGAGCAGCATAAGTGAACAACGATGAAGAGCTATATTTTTTTTGGTCCTGAAGGGAATAGAAGTTTGTATTGTGGATCATAAAACTGCAACACAGAGAGTTAGCGGACAGAGACACCAGATGAGCAAGGCTGTTTCTGTCTGTTAGACAATTCAGGCAACATCTTTGAGTGCTGGGTTATTCATCTGAAAAGTGGGATTGACATTTTTTTTTGTCCTGGCAAGCCTCCAAGATTAAGAGAATCAAATGGAAAACAAGCAGCGGAAGTGCCCTTGAGATTGAGAGTATAGCAATGGCAGAAAGCTAGCTACAACACGGATCTAAGAGTGCTGATGCCTGGGCCCAGCATCAGCAGAGGATGTGCAGCTTTGGTTCCCCACAAATCCAGTCTAATGACATGAAAAATCTGCATGTAAATCGCTCGTGCATGTCTTTCTCATAGCGAGTAAACAGAAAAAACAATTGTTTTCTTTACTATCTTTAGATATTCTAAGTGGAAGAACTAGTGTGTATTTTTTTTTCTACAGGAATTTTCCACCTAAATTTTGCCACTATATTTCATTTAGTATTAAATGCTCTACCAAACAACCCTCATGTCCCAGGAGCTTAGTAGAACAGCAGTTTTTATTGATTACATAACAATCCAGGATAACCGACAAGGCCAGGCGAATGGAGGGATGCATGTGGAAGCACTGATCCACTCGGTCCTTCTGGTACCCAGGATACCTCCTTCTTTTTTTTCTTTTATTGAGTTTATTGGCACATTTTAGGTATATATTACAACCATGTTCCTCATTAAGAATTTGTGCCTTGGGCCGGGGATTTAGCTCAGTGGTTCCGGCACCTGTCTTGCAAGCGCAAGGACCCTGGTTCGATCTCCGGAAACCACATATCATACTGGCAGCAACCAGTACCACTGGAAGCCTGTAATCCCAGCACTCGGGAGGCAGAGGCAGGAGGATTTCTGTGATGTGAGTTGGAGGCTGAGCTCCGGGCCAGCCTGAACTACAAAGCGAGACCCTGTCTCAAAAGAAAAAAAAAGAATTTGTGCCTCTATATGATATATCTTGACTTATTTTTCCCCATTCTCCTACCCTCCCTTCAACCTCCTAACTCATATATATATATATATAAGCTTTGTTTCTGGTTTTTTCCTTTTTACTATCAATTTTTTTCTTCTGCCTTCTTTCTTTTATTTTTTTTTTTTAAGATTTTTGAGACAGGGTCTCGCTTTGTAGTTCGGGCTGGCCCTGGGCTCAGCCTCAAACTCACCTCACAGCAATCCTCCTGCCTCTGCCTCCCGAGTGCTGGGATGACAGGCATGAGCCACCACGCCCAGCACTGTGGTATGTGGTACTGATTGCAGCTGGGGTGAGTCTCCACACCCAGTATTGTATGTGGTTACTGGGGATCGAACCCGGGTCCTTGCGCTTGCAAGACAGGCGCCAGAAACATTGAGCTAACTCCCTGGCCTTCTTCTGCCTTCTTGATGCTTTTTCATCTCCAGCAAGTATCCTTCCAGTTTGCTAAGGATGAAAAAGAAATAATGAAGATTTGATGGGTCAGAGTTGGAAATGATACATGTTACTTCTGCTGACATTCCGGTAGCCACGACTTGGTTATATGGCCTCATGCTAAGAGGATAGAAAAACAAAGTTCCGCCGTATCCAGAGGGAATGGAGAAAGTCATACAATGGTGAAGATTAGCATGACCAGCTAGCTGTACGTATCTGATTGCCTGATTCAATTCAGTCTTGTTTTTTAGGAAAAGCTTTAGTGAGTTAACAAATGAAGAGGACAGAATAAAAATTTTTAAATTCATTCAGCATTTAGATCAAATTCTGATTTCTTGATTCCTAAGAAATAATGAACAAATACTCCATTTACCTTAGAGTCAGCTTACTTATCAATAAATTGTAGGGATCCAGTTCAGAGACTTGCATTAAAGATGAACTGAAATAGTACCCAATGAGCCCTCACTTGGTAGAGAATAGACAACCAATGGAAGTGATTTGCTCAGCTTCCTGCCTTACTGTCATTATGGCCACTTTGCCTGAAGTTCTTGAGGGGGCTGATGATGAGCAGGATAATCCTGAGAGTAAAGATTCAGTGTGACAAATACGATGACACAAATGAGACAGGGGCACAGCAGATTGGTTAAGTGGTTCATCTCTTATATATGCATAAATCACATTCATAGTAGTAATAGAATTCTAGGGTATTGACCCTTTGAGAGGATATGATATCCAGTCTTCTCGTTTCCAGAAGGGAAAATTAATTTATAAAATATATTGCCTAAAATAAGTGTAACATCTCTTCAAGGCTATAATGAGACACACAAGGGGCTTTGCATACATTAAAACACTTGCCTAAATTATAAATGCCTATAATAGCAGTGTGAGGAAGAGGCTATTTTTATCTTTATTTCTTTCATAAGCACACTGAGGTTTAGAGAATTAAGCCTGAAAGATGGAGAATATAGAGGGGCAAAGGGAAGGAGGAAAGAAATTTCAAAAGGATGAGAACACATTGCAAAGGCTACAACACACGATAAAGGATCATGGCTCCCATTGAACAAGGTACCTGCATTCTCTAGATCAAGTCATGTTGCAGGCGCTACAAAATGAGGCAGCTACTCATCAAGGCAGGAAGTAGCAGGCGCTACTCATCAAGGCAGCTAGTGTATATACCTGAACGACACTACTATATATAGTTCTTCCTCACTAGGAGCTTCTAATATCACTGGAAATGATTAAAACAATAGCACAGAAGTCTGAAAGACTACATGATGTTGAGGTCTTGGAGACTGCAAAGGAGGCAGATTAGAGTGGTCTGTGTTAACTTCTTATGCAAAGATGGATGACTTCATGAAGCAGAGAGTGGTAACATGAATCAGGGATAAGAAGAACAAAGTTTTGGAGGTGGAAGGAAACACCGATTCAAATGAGACAAATGTTTCTTAGTTTTTACAAATGTGCCAGTATTGTGTAAGATGAGAACACTGCAGAAATCTGGGTTTCTCTACAGGAACCCTCTGTGCTGCTTTGCAACGTTTATGTAAATCTGAAAAAGAAAAATCTTTTAAAGTAATTTTGTTTATGCATGGGCATATGTGAAAGATGAAGAGAGTGTGTATGTATGTCTGTGATGGAGGACACAACTGTGAAGGAAAAATCGATGGAGTCATCATTGTCCTTCTGTCACAATTGAGGGAACTGCTGCAGAAAACAGGGGTTTGTCCAAAGTCACACAGCCAGATAGAAGCACAGCTGTGAGGGGCCTACTCCGGGTTCCTTACATAGAACACAACACAAGGCAAACTTTCAGAGCGGGAGAGAGCTGAGGTAAGAGCACTTAGGGACTAAATACAGTTTTGGTAAATTCATGCCTGTCATTGGTTTCAGCGAAGTCATAGGAGGCAAAAGTTTTAAATGATTGATGTAAAATTTAACAGTCAGAGTTAAAATATGTTCTTCTTAATAAACATAAGTAGATTTCCTTCACCACACGTGGATAATACTCTCGTTTTAATCAGAAGCATATTGCATAGTGAGTGTTAACCTGTGACTTGGTCCATTAAAATTAATTGGTAAACATGGCTGTATTTTTAGAATGTAATTGCAACATTTATTAATGAACGCATGAAAATGGCCTTCTGTGGCTTTATGTCTGCTAATGGAGATTTCATGAAGACATTGGATGATGTTGCAGAGTCCAGGATTGAGCTCTGACACTACACTTTAAATCACATTATTTTCATTAGTTCTTCAGTGGAGGTTAGGGATGATACATGTTGGAAAAAAATCAATGTAAATAGGCAACAAGGAAAAATATGTTTGTATGTATAATGTATATGTTCTGTAGATTTAATTTACATTTGCTTGAGTAGTCAATAAAATATTAACAACAGTTTACTATGTCTGTATATTTGTACTACATAGTAAACTATTACTTTTTTTTTTTTTTTTTAGGTTTTTTTGAGACAGGGTCTCACTTTTGTGGTTCAGGCTGGCCCTGAGCTCAGCCTCCAACTCACATCACAGCAATCCTCCTGCCTCTGCCTCCCGAGTGCTGGGATGACAGGCGTGAGCCACCACGCCCGGCACTGTGGTATGTGGTACTGGTTGCTGCTGGGCGTGAGTCTCCACACCCAGTACTGTATGTGGTTAACCGGGGATTGAACCCGGGTCCTTGCACTTGCAAGACAGGCGCCGGAACCACTGAGCTAACTCCCCGGCCCAACTATTACATATTTTTATTGCATAATAGAAATGTTATATATTTCTGTTATATTATATATGGAATTTTCTAGGTACCAGGAAATTCTTGGAGGAGGTGGGTTTATTTTTAGATGACTTTATTGGTACATATTAGGTATATACTATGATCACATTTATCACTGAGACTATGTAGCTGTACATGATATGTCTTTATTATTTTTCTCCATTCTCTTGTTCTCCCTTCAACCCCTCTATCTCCCCTGTAAGCTTCATTTCCATTTTTTCCTTTTTATTTTCAAACATTTTGTTTCCCTTCTTTGCTTTCTCCTGCCCCTACCCCGTTCTCCTTTTTCTTTCAACATTTCCTTCCTATTTCACAGTACCTATTACACATCTTGGACCTCATTTACACCTTCAGTTTCTCACACTAGAGAACAATACGATATTCACACATGTATATCCTATTTATTTCAGTTGGAGTGACTGTATTCTATGATACACTTTAGATACGGGAATGTGTACCTATACATGATATATCTTGCTTCTTTTTTCTCATTCCCATCCATTTCCTTCAATACTATTTCCTTCTTTATTTACAAAGCTTAATTTTTATTTTTTCCCTTTATTGCTTTTCCTGTCCCTTGTGCCCTTTCTGATCTGAACATTTTTTTCCTAATTTACAATATATATTGTGGATTTTGGTTCTTATTTACACTTTTGGTGTTTCACACCAGAGAAACCCTGTAATATTTTAAACATGTATGTTCCTTTTTTGCACAGCCCCACCAGCATATGTTGCTGGTCAATATCTTGATAAAAACTATTCTTTCTGTTGTGAGATAGAATCTGAGGGTTGTTTTAATTTTGATCTCTTGAATAATTAATGATGTTGAACATGTTTCCATTTATTTATTTGCCATTTGGACTTCCTCACCTGAGAAGTGCCTATTCATTTTGGATGCCCATTTTTGAATTAGGTCTTTATATTTGGAAGCTCTGATTTTTCCATTTCTTCATATATTCTAGATATTCTCCTTTGTCCAAGAACCACTTAGAAAACATTTTTTCACACACTGTGGGTTGTCTTTTCTCTCTAACAAGAGTTTCTTTTGCTGTGCAAAAGCTTTTTAATAAGAAGAGATTCAGGTTGTTTATTCTTTGTGAAATTTCCTGTGCGATTGGGGTTTTGCTCATAAAGTCTTCGGCTACACTTGTGTCTTCAAGAGTTCTACCTATTCTATCTCCCAACAGATCTAGCACTTCAGTTTTAGTGTTTATATCTTTTATTTATTTCAATTTAAGTTCAGTACATAGTACAAAATGAGGTCTAGCTTTATTCTTTGGCACACCAGACAGTTTTAAGCCTTTTAACTTATAAACTACAGGAAGTGCCTTATTTACAAGTACTTTACTTATACATTATATCCTCATCCATGAGCATACAATCTTGCACAAAACCAAAGGCTTACTACCTGCCATGAGAAAAATATTAGTTTCTCCAGATTTAGACTTAGAAGAATAGAAAATGTAGGTAGGATGTGTTAGCAAGTTTATTAGGCACAGGCTCATAGACTACTGTATACCCATGATGTCCCTATCAACCTCTGAAGTCACACACATCACCTCCTCACATGAATTGATTTGCCACCCCAAATGGCTTGAGGTTTTCACTTCAGCTGTTTATATTTTAAATATTTGGCAATGAGACCTATTTGTAATAACAGCTATCCTCTTTTAAAATGTTTCTGCCCTAGTCTAAGATATTCATAAAATATAAGTTAATGTGGATGCATCCAAGCAGAAATATTCCACTTCTAATTTGATAGAAATCTGTTTGTTAGAAGAAAAAAGCCATTAGGAGCCAAATAAGACAGAATAGGAAAAAAATGACTGGACTAGAGTAATGAGGACTAAGATATGCTCTTATGAATAGGACAGTCACATAAGGCTTAACAAAAATGAGACGATGTTAGGGCCGGGGATATAGCTCAGTGGTTCCGGCGCCTGTCTTGCAAGCTCAAGGACCTGGGTTCAATCCCCGGTAACCACATAACAATACTGGGTGTGGAGACTCACCCCAGCGGCAACCAATACCACATACCAGTGCCGGGCGTGGTGGCTCACGCCTGTAATCCCAGCACTTGGGAGGCAGAGGCAGGAGGATTGCTGTGATGTGAGTTTGAGGCTGAGCTCAGGACCAGCCTGAACCACAAAGCAAGACCCTGTCTCAAAAAACCTTAAAAAAAAATGAGACGATGTTAGTGGAGACCCAGGTTTCCAATACAAAGGGCATGGCATTCTTGTCAGATGGATTGAGGAAGGAGCTCTCTTGGTGTGTTGAGATCACAGTCATGATCTATGGGGAAAGGGCTGGGGAGAGGTAGGGAGGAAAAGAGTAGGAGAAGGTGGGAGGAGATAATATGTGGTCTTGTGAGATACCACAAAGACTTTAATTCTTCTTGTGTGTGATATGGCACAGCTTTAGAAAATTTTGAGCTTCACAGTGCTATGAAATTGCTCACATTTTGTCACTGTAGCATTTCTGGTGGAAAGTAACTATAGGAGACAAGAGTGAAAAGAGGAAAGGTCAGCTGGACTACTGTGAGTAGTCATGAGAATTTTGTAGGACATGCTGATGCTTATGCCAGAGGGGTGTTTAGGTTTGCTGAAGGATCTGCTATGAGGTGTGAGAGAAAGAACAGTCAACAATAACAACAAGAAGGCTAGCCTGGGAAACAGAAGTGACTGAGCTGCTGTTAGCTGAGATGAGGTAGGACAAGGCACCGGGGAAAATGACAGAAATCTATGTGAGTTGGAGATCTCAGGTAGATGCCTGATGGAATTCTTTAGATGACAGCTGAAAATGGGAGCAATGGCAACTTTAACATTATGTGCACTCAAAAAATTTGCAAGATGGCCAGAAAACACTGGGGAAAAGCTCATTTTCTTTCTCACATGCTATTGATTTACTAAAACATGGAGCATTTGGGGTAGAATAAGGCTGTTCTGAACAGGCTGCAGGGATGAGATGAAAGCTCTCCCAGGACACAGGGACCTGAAGAGAAAGATAAGGAAATGAAGACAGATGAGCACGCAGGACAAGGTTCCACCATTTTAAATGCTGCTCTGAAAAACAGAGAGTAACACCTTGATTTGTACCTCATCTCTGCGGGATGATGTGGCCTTCTGCCCTACCCCACCTGCTTGCTGTTAGATCTATTTCAGGGGATCCTAGGTCCCTCAAGAAGCCAATTGTTATTGGTCAAATTATTTCTATAGGTAATTCCAAACAATGCCCATCTCATTGGAAAAATACTATTTGAGTTTAAAAGCTAGAACATCCTTAGTTTAACAATTTAGCTCAAACTTCTAATTGGTTGGACTCCTACAATATCCCTTGCAGCTTTTTCCTAATATAGCTGCCACTCATCTTTGGAGGACTGAGTTCACTGCAAATAGGAGGATCATGGGGCTTCACCAGGGGGCTCCAGATGTCATCCTCTGAGATTCCCAGAAACCTCTGACCTTCTAGAAACTGATTCACTGCTGCTTGATTCTGTGACAAGCTCCATCTTCAGGCTCACTGCCTCCAACAATCCTGTTTTTCATTAATGAATTAATTAGAAGCTTGTTTTGGGAGAATGTTGTGACACCTCTTGAGATAATTGGAGACATCCTGTGGTGTTGCAGAGCCGGAGTTGGGAATCTCATCTCTGAGATATTCTCATCTGAAAACAGAAAATTGACCCAAGAAAAATAAACGACATATGGAATCTTACGTGATTGGGGAAACAAGGCTCTGTGACAACAGTGTCGAAGCACAGGTAATGAGTGATGCACAAATACTGGCGCGGTTCTCATGATCACCTGAACAAGGTGAGGAGGCTCTGGGCTCAGAGCTGTGTATGGTGTCACCTTGTTCCAAAGAGAATGTATGGAGACTGAATCTAGGAAGTGTTATACACTTACTGTGCCCTGAATATACAAGTACTTGGGAGGCACAGTAGTGAAGACACCTAATTTTCCGGCAGAGATGATAGAAGGATGGTTATTATCAACCTGGTGCTGCTTCACTTCTCCTCAAATGTAAATATGGATCTCCATTATTCATAGCAATCTATTAGGGCTTATATTTTACTCCTTGTGCCTCCACCAGGCACCAGCCAGCAGCCCACACAGAATCCACAATTGCTAAACTGGAACATGACTTGCAAAACTGTATACTTTTATTTTGATGTTTTCTGGAAAGTGTCATTAATTTTTAACAATTTCAATTGGTTTGAGAGCTTCCTTTAGTTGTGACCTCAACCTTGTAGTTGGCCAGCCCAATCTTTAGGCTGGGGCATACATCCTAAGTCAGGCTCTGGTGCTAGGCATCATAACCTAAATCCATCATTGGCCCCAGTATTCATTTATTAGGTATAAAATCAAGGAGAATGTATAATCAAAAGTGCAGCATATGTCTGGCGCTGGCCAATCTCCCACCTCTTGCCCTATTCCTTTACCCTACAGGGGTTGACATCCATGCATTTTGCTTGGAGCAAACCTCAAGGCCGAATAGTGTGAGTTGGGTTTTATAATCATAAAATGTGATTTAAGATCATTAAAGTCTTAATAAGATATGATAAATCATGAACTAAAAACCTTACCATTAGAGGAAAAAAATTAGCATCATCCAGTCCATTTCTCTCATTTTACAGATGAGAAAAATAAAGTCAAGAAGAAAAGAGTGATTTACTTAAAATTTTAAAAATCGATTAGATGGGAGCCAGGGATTTAGCTCAGTGGTTGTGCTGCCTGCCTTGTAAGTGCAAGGGCCAGGTTCAATCTCTGGTAACCACATACCACAATTCTGGGCATACAGACTCACACCCACCAACAATGAGTACCACATACCACAGTGCCGGGCATGGTGGCTCACGCCTGTAATCCCAGCACTCGGGAGGCAGAGGCAGGAGGGTTGCTGTGAGAGTTTGAGGCTGAGCTCAGGGGCAGCCTGAACTGTAGTGAGATTCTGCCTCAAAAAATTTTTTTTGGTTAGCTAGAATGCTACTGGGTTGTAAAAAGGAATGAACAACTCATGCCTACAATTATGGATAGATTTCTAGGGAATTATGCTGAATAAAAAAAGCTATTTCAAAATTTTACATTTTATATATATATCATTTCTACAGCTTTCTTGAAATAACAAGATTGTACAAGTGGAGAACAGATTGATGGTTGTCAGAGGTTGAGAGATATAGGTAGTTGTCTCTATAAAAGGGCAACCAGAGGTCCTGGTAATAGAAAGATTCTTTACTTTGACTACATAAATGTCAAAATCCTATTGGCATTATTATACTACAATTTTGAAAGATGTTACTAGCGAAGGAAGCTGGACAAAAGGGTATGTGTCATTTCTCCATATTGTTTTAAAAAACTGAATGTGAATGTACAATTAAATCAAAATAAAAAACAATTTTAAAAAAGCATAGTTTCACAAAACTGTCATTTACAAAAATCCATGAAAATGTCCTTTACTTGATTAGTTGATGATTACATAGTTATATAAGTTTTTCCAACTTATCAAATTATATGTTAGACATACAGTGTGTAATTTTCTCAATAAAAACAAAAATAAGAATACAAAATGTATTTCTGCAAAAAACCGTTGCTCCAAATTTTGAAAAGATTTGAAAGGAACTGTTTATAAAAAAATATTTTCTTTGACTTGCTTTCTTTGTGGTATTGAGAATTGAATCCAGGTCCTCCTTACTGAAGTACATCTCCAGGTCTTCGCATTTTTCAAAATGGTCTCAACTTCATTTCTAAGTTGCCCAGGCTTGACTTGAACTTGGGATCCTCTTACTGGAGCCTCCCATGATGCTGGTATTATAGATATGTACCCCACTTCTGACTTGACTTTCTTTCTTCACACCAATGAAAATCCAGTCCATATTTCACTTCTGCCATCCAAAGAAGTGAATTGGAACAGACTCTGCTACATAGATATTGTGTCATTTAGCACAGCACCTGCCCTGGGCTAGAATAAGGCTCTCAATAATGGCTCCAGTCTCTGAGTTATACTGTAAGAGACACAGGCTCCAAAGGAAAGGGTGGTAAGGTGGCCCTAGAATAAAATAATAGGGTTGAACAAGGTAAGTATGGGACCAAAGGTGAGTAAACTTTGACAGTGACTGCAGAAATAGATTCCTAGCAGGTCTGCAGTTTTCTTCTACTACTGGGGCAGCTGCTTCAACTTCCAAATGTTGTCTGTCACCAATTATTCCTACCAGTGTCCAGAAGGACATGCAGTCAGAAACTCAGGATAGATGGGAGAGTAAGAAAGGGTAGCTCTTAAGGACGTGAAGGGAATTCATCTGAACTGAGTGATCCTGCTGGAGTCACGTGCAGCAAACCAACTTGCTCTGTTGCCCAGGCTGCTGCTGGGCCCCCTGCCCCTAGGCCTAGTGCTCTTTGGCAATGTATGTCTCCTTTTCTCCCTGCCCTCCACATTACTGCTTCTTTGTGATTCCTCTGCCAGGGTCATTGCTGCTATTCAAGTGTAAAGTACCAAGTGTTTGGTGTCCCCGGAACCCTCTCAGTCCCCAGGCCTACCCCAGCCAGTTGTTCACTTTGTGTGCCAGCCAAATTCAGAAATCAGTATAAAAGGTCAAAAATCACTAAAAAGTTTCTCACAGTGGCATTTAGGATGCTGAATTCACTTTAGTACAGACTTAAAAATAGGATTTTTATTCTCTACACTCAAAGTAGATCCACCTGTCAGGAAGAGTTACATCATTTCTGTTCATTGAAACTGACACATAAAGCCAAATACCTCTGGGCTGGCAGGGCAGGCCGGGGCACTCTCCTCACAGGGGAGATTCATGCAAAAGCAGTTAGCAGAAATTTGTCAGGTGAATAGGAAATCCGAACAAGGGGTCTAAACTTGATGATCCACGACAGGGTCAGATGAAGCAGAGACTAAAGTGTTGAAGTCTAGAGTTACACACACACGTGTGTGTAGAAACATAAACATGCACAAATACACACAAATTCCATGTGTGCCCATCACTCTCTTTTGCACACCTGGAAGAAAAATTTCATTAAACAATTCCCACCGTGGCAGTAGATATTTAGTATTTCTATTTTCATTTCGATGGTTCTATTTAAATGTTTGAAAAAGACAATGATCACACTTTACAGTCTTATGTTTGTAGCCTACTTCCAACAGGTTAAATGCCTTTGGCCTAGGTTTCTTCTGTCTACATTGCATTCACTTTCCTACTCAATCTTCTGGTACACCCAGGTCGCTGTGATCGAAGGTGTTAGCTGGACCTTTGTAAACTCACGTTTCAGATGCAGGTTTCTGTGTGTTTACCCCTCTGTACCCCCTATGTAAGACTGTGTGTATGTGTGTACTTTACTGGATGAATGTCCATAAAGACTCACTTTACTAAGTTTTGCAGGAGCACAATATTACGATTGTTAACAAATAGCTTATTTTTTACAATATGAGAAATAGCCACATGCTTTGCCCTATTTTATTTAGATTATCTATGTGTCTCAGTCCATTTGTGATTCTATAACAAAATGTCATGGATGGGTAACACAAATAAAAGAAATTTATTTCTTACAGTTCTGAGAAGTCCAAGATCAAGTGGTCAGCAGATATGAAGTCTGGTAAAGGACTTGATCTTCTTCAAATTGTTGACATATTGTTGCTGCATCCTCTGGATGGGATAAAAGCTGTGTCCTCAGATGGCAGAAGAGACAGACCAGCTGGTTGTTTTTATGAAGCCTTTTTTCTAAGGGCCTTAATCTTATTCAGGAAGGTAGCACCCTATGACTGCATCATGTCCAAAAGTATTGTCATAATGAAGACTGAATTACAGCAAGACACACATATTCAAACAAAAGCATGAAACAGATCAAATGAGTATTGTTTTCTAAATTTATGAATGTAAAACTAAAGCACATGGATATTAAATGATTTTTTCCAACCATCACAGCCAGTAAATAATATTCCTTTTACAGATAAGATCAGCACCAAGATGGTAAGAGAAAATATGTAAGATATTGCATCACTTTATCTCCATGTAAGTATCTATCTGAGCCCCTACTTTGTCTGCCCTACTTTCATTTCTCTAGAGACTATCTCTCCTGACTAGGGGTCCTTTAGTGGAGGAAAAAGAGGAGAAATCAGTATATGTGCATTGTTCCTGAACCTGCCCTCTTCCCCATATCAGACATCCCTTTTGTTGTCTCACTATCATTCTCCAGATTTCTAAATGATTGCAGGGTCTGAAATGCAAGTGTACTCTCTTGGGTAGGCTTCTTGCCTAGTATGATGTCAGTTCATTGAGCCACAGGGAAAAATGATATTCTGTTATTTACAAGAAAATGGATGAGTCTGGAAGCCTTCATAATGAGTAAAATAAGCCAATAAGCCTCAGAAACACAAATATCATATGTTCTCTCTTATATGTGGAATCTGAAAAAGATGACAAGAAAGTACAAGAGAGACCGTTAGAGAGAAGACAAGAGAGACAAGAAGTAGACAATAAGGGGAAAAGAAGTATAAGGACAGGTAAAGAAGGTGGCTAGATGTGAGCAACATATACATATTGTATCCTCCCCAAAAATGTGAAATTAGGAAAGCAAGAAGGGCAAGGGGGTGGATGGGGTGGTAAAAATGATCAAAATACATTATATACATGTATAAAACTACCAAAATAAAGCTTGGAAACCTGTATGGCCAATAAAAAAAGGAGTAGAGACAGAACCAGACCCAGGCTAGAAGAAACTCAGTCTAGCCAAATGATCTCAATGAGTTCTATAACGTAGTCAATTTGTCTTAAATAACAGAAAAATTCACAATCAGAACTTCAAAGCCTGCCTCCAGTCTGAGTATAAATTTTAAGACAAAGACAAAACAGAACAATAGTAACAACAAAACCCTCGATCTTTCCTTGTACCCAGTTGCAATTTATTTTATGGCTCATGCATTCAGCAGATCACAGTGACTAGGGATTGGGCTTTGAATAAAGATCCACAAAACTAATTTTACACCCTGGTTCTTGTATTTATTGATAGTTTTTGTCTCTATCTTTCTATGTCTGCTTCTGTCTCTAAGTCATAGTTTCTCCATTTTTAAAATATAGATGAGAAACACCAATTTAAGAATTATTGTGAAATAGAAATGAGTTTGTGCACTTTGGGCATCTACAATGCATAAGGTTTTTAATAAATGGAAGTTCGAATTCTTTTTTTCTTTGGAGCTCAGGCTATCCTTACCTAGACTCAGACTTTCTTAACCAGACTCTCTAATTCTGTTTTATTAATTTTTTAAATTTTCTTTCTTTTTTTGAAGCAAAGTCTCACTACGGGGATCAGGCTATCCTTCAACCCACTATGTAGTCCAGGGTGACTGAAACTGCAGCAGTCCTCCTGCTTCAGGCTTCCAAGGGTTGAGATTACAGGAAAGCTTCACAATATCTGGCTCTAACTCTTTTTCTTATTCATAAAAACATGAATAATTGGAAAGAAGAATAAAATAAGAAAATAAATAAAAGTGATTCTTTTTACAAATAAATGCCTCTGTAATTTTTGATATATACAAAGGATTGATATACATGAGGATTGTATATACATTGATATACAAAGGATGGATATATACATGAGGATTGATATATAAAAATTATTTCATAGGATCTGCAGTGCTAGAAATACATTCATATAGATAATGCTTTCTCTTTTTTTTGAGACAGGGTCTTGCTTTGTAGTTCGGGCTGGCCCTGAGTTCACCCTCAAACTCACATCACAGCAATCCTCCTGCCTCTGCCTCCCGAGGGCTGGGCTGACAGGCGTGAGCCACAATGCCCGGCACTGTGATTTGTGGTACTGGTTGCTGCTGGGCATGAGTCTTCACGACCAGTATAGTATGTGGTTTCTGGGGATCGAACCCAGGCCCTTGTGCTTGCAAGACAGGTGCCAGAACCACTGGGCTAAATGCCTGGCCCAGATAATGCTTTCTTGAAACATTATTTGATAACTGGATTTGACTTTTTGAATCTTCTTAAAAATATACAAAAATTTTGAAAATCACCTTTGTATATTTTTTTAATTACTTAAGCATTTTTGCCTAGGAAGAGATAAGAAAATATTTTTAAGGAAAATACATGCATACGTATTAAGATCATTGTACTGCTAAATAATTCAACATAAAATTTAATTAAAATTGAGTAGAAATAATAATTCATAAAGCGAAAATTTACCTCCATTATCTAAGAGTGACATATGAATTGGTTAATTATAAATTAATTATTTAATAAAAATGTATAATTTATCAACAAATGAAATTCAAAAGTTGCATAAATATTTGATTTGGTGATTAAATAGACAAACCCTGAATTGAATTGAATAATGTATCAAGATACTTAAAATTTGTAAGAATCATTTTGATGGACTAACTCTCCAAATTCTTGAATTTTTTTATTTAGAAACTCAATTTGCTCATTTCAGATGCCCATTTTTGAATTGGGTCATTAAATTTGGGACAGATATTTTTCAGAGGAAGAAGTAAGAGCAGCTAAGAAGCATATGAAGAAATGCTCAACATCATTAGTCATTCGAGAGATGCAGATGAAAACAACATTGAGATTTCATCTCACTCCACATAGAATGGCTGCCATTTCAGAATCAGCCAACGGCAAATGTTGGCGAGGCTGCAGAGGAGAAGGAACCTTTCTCCACTGTTGGTGGGACAGTAGACTCATACAACCCCTGTGGAGATCAGTTTGGAGAATCCTCAAAAAGCTAGGATTGATGGTCCCATTTGACCCAGCCATTGCCCTGCTAGGTATATACACAAAAGAATTAAAAGACTCTTATCACAGTGACATATGTGCACCCATGTTTATAGCAGCCCAGTTTGTGATTGCTACATCTTGGAAACAACTCAAGTGTCCATCAGCTGGAGACTGGATAAAAAAGCTGTGGTTCTTCTGCAGAATGGAGTACTACTCTGCCATAAAAAATGATAAGTTTGAATCATTTCTACTTAAATGGACATACCTTGAGGATATCCTCATAAGTGAAATAAATAGGTCACAGATAGATACATATTGCATCTTTTCTCTGGTATGAGAAAATAAAGATGTAAATGAGTCCTAGCATTGTATGTTATATATTGTGAAATAGAAAATG
>PVIR01013876.1:0-41311 GCA_004026965.1 Petromus typicus
GCCCTCATTTCAATCCCTAGCACCAAAAAGAAATAAAGATAAAAATATCTCTAATATATTAATATAAAATATGTTTCTACTTTTAGTTTAGCAAAAAGCCTTTAAAAGTTGATTATTTATCAAATCCTTTTTCACCAATAGATTATTTTTCTCCTTTCAACTATTAATTAACTACTCTATTTTCTCACACCAATTCATCTCTGAATTTCTGGAAGTTATGTGTTTTTCTTTTAACATAATGGTAAATTTTATTTGTTAGTATTTTATTTTAAAATTCTTCATCTGTATTTGAAAGAAAAATATGCTGATGCCATTAAAATTCTGATA
Organism: Petromus typicus; assembly: GCA_004026965.1. NCBI lineage: Eukaryota > Metazoa > Chordata > Mammalia > Rodentia > Petromuridae > Petromus > Petromus typicus. The sequence goes on from PVIR01013876.1 coordinate 328, forward strand.
CATTTTTAGGTTTTGTTATTAATGTTACACTACCTTCATAAAATGATTTAAGAAGCAAAATCCAATATCATGATTTTAATAAAGCCTAAGCTTCCAGGGTACACTGCAAACACAGCCCATTATCGGTAAATGATGAAATATTCCATTTACATCAATGAAATTTCATCAGACAACATTTGTCCAGAAAAATTAGGCAATAAATTGTCTTGCAGATAATGATAAAGACAGAATATGAGAATTTACAGGACTATTCTACCATGAGAAAAATCAGTACTAATCTAATACTCACTACTCAAGTTGATATAATTTGAAGGAATCATGTACTGCAAAGTCATGTATGACTTTTAAAATAGAAAAGTAAGGTTGACTTAAAATATAAAAACTGAAGTTACTATAAAGTTATATAATAGACATAAGTAAATTAAACTGCATTCATCAAACGTTCATTACTATAGGTATTTTATCAGATATAGTCCTAAATGCTATAGGATATTCCCAAGATTCCACTTGGGATACTTGCTAAGTGCCAGATTCCTGGATCCTTCCTCAGGTTTAATGAACACAAGTTACAAGAGAGGGGTCAAGTTCATAAGTTTGATTGATGATTGATTGATTGATTGACTGGTCGACTGATTGATGCTGTACTAGGGATCAAATCTAGGAACTTGCAAATACTAGGCAAGCACTTTACCACTGAATTATATCTCCAATTCTTGTTTGTTTTTTAAATAAGCATCCAGATAAATTTTATGATCAGGAAAGCTTAGGAAACAGATGCTGTAGGAGATGTGGAATGCAGTGGGATATTTCCAGGGTCTGTCTGCATCAGTCACACTAAGCAGCCTACCCCCTAAGACATGCACTTGACATCAAAAATCTAAACCTGACACTCAGCCTCAGTATGAGCCTGAGGTGACATCCCTGTGTACAGATAGGTTGGTAGAAGCCCCTAAATTTCTCCGTAGAGGAGCTTAGCAGTGCAATCTGGCTGTAAGATGGGTAAAGGAAACTTGTCTTGTAAGTTTACTGTAGCACACTCATTCTCTATACTTGATTATATGCTTAAGTGGGATGGCTTTGGGAGGCCAATGGAAATTACAGAGGCTAAAGCCACTCTAAGCCACAACTTGGCACCCTGACTGCCACAGGAGTTGAGCCTGTTTCTCAAAATAAACTCACATAAAAATAGCCTGAATTTTTACTGTCATTAGAGAAAAGAAAAAAAGAAGCCTTGTACAACAAAACTCTGAGTGGAAATAGGAAGATCCAAATGAGGGCAATAGGTCAAAAGGCTTACAGGGAAATGGATTATTCAGAAGGGGGATGCTGTGGCTTATCTCTAGATGCCACCCCCCAAGCTCATATGTTGGTTGTGGAAGGTAGGGCTATATCTGACTTTCTGTTAGGTGGTGGGGTCTGGTCAGAAGAAACAGATCACTTGGGGAGGCCTGGGAGAGCTTATCTTCCTCCTCAGCTTCTCACTTCTCTCTCTACTTTCGGGATGCCACAATAGTCAGATTTTCTTCTGCCATAAGCCTATGCTGTGCCATCCTACCATGGAACCAGACTACCATGGAATGAAAAGTGACCCAAAATAAGTCTTTTCTCCTTTAAGTAGCAGGTGTTAGGTACTGAGGACAGTGACAAAGACTGGAAAGAATTGAACCTGTGCATAGACAGAAGAATGGGAAGAGGAAGAGAGAAGGGACAAAGAGCAAAATTTAGAAGCTATGAAAGTGAAAGAAGAACATTAATCATGTCAGAGGAACGAGGACCAGAGTCTGGAGACCACTGTTCAGAGCAGGAGTTGGTGAAAGCTAGAAGTAGAGGAGTAAGTGTTATCTTAATCACCGATCCTCTCCTTGCTATTCTTTCTCTTCACCATCTGGGCCAGTCCTGACTAAGTAAGGAAGAGTGTGAACAACTTAGCCTCCACCTGAGATTCCTTGAGCAGTTCCTGGGGAACTGCAGGGTGTCCTGCAGTGTGTGCAGGGTGAACACTGGATATCCAAATGGCCACCAAGCTGCCAGTTCCCGTAACCAGGCTGACAGCGGCTCTTGTGCTCATCACAGCTGCTTCAAATGAGTAAGCAGCTATCTGTGTTTTGCCTGTCTCTCCCAGAAAACAAAACATCTGGCCAGACAAAGGACTAGAGGCACAGCTCCATCAGATCATGCCAGGCCATTGTTTCTAGGTGCTGTACACCTGACTGCCAACAAGCTCAGTAAGAGAGGAAGCCTTTACCTCTGGAGCTCTCAACTGCTCTCACACAGCACTGTGTCCCACAGAACCCTGAAGAAAGCAGTGCTTCTCAGAATGCTGTCCTAGGACCAGTGGTAACAAACTCACCTACAAAAGTGTTACAAATGCAAATTCTTTGGCTCCATCCCAGACTTACTAAACCAGGAATTCTGCAGGCAGGATGTGGGGAAGTGGGTGTTATCACACCTCCATCAATTCTGATGTGGGCCGTTGTCCTACAGGAAGGTTGGATTACAGCAGGCCTTCTTCACTCTGCCTCTTCCTGTCTCAAGGTAGTCATTCCTGGATCTAAACTGGAGGTACAGGAGGTGCTCTTCAAACTCCTCACTGCAACATCCCTTTCTTCCCACCTCCTCAGCAGGCCTGGATTTGATTCTCATCACATTGCAGCACACATGGGTTCTCATAATAATCATCTGCCCCCCTCCAACTCTCTCCTTAAAGCTTTTAGCTCTAGGTCGTAACATTACTTTCGTAATTCTTCCTGACCTCCTTGTACATGTCTGTGATCTTTTCAATAACCTCTCAATTCTTCATTCTCTTTTCTTCCAATCAACTTTCCTTGTCTTGGAAATTCAATCACATGATCATCTTCTCCTCCATTATCTCAAATCCAGAGATTCCATTTTCTTTCTGTCTCATTGTTAGTACAGTTTCAACAGTGCTCCCACCCACTAGAACCCACTGCTCTTGTGGCATCTCTTTCCTTCCTAACAAACCTAAGATTCACAGTCTATCATTTTAATCTTTCACTTGTGCCACCCTTGCTCGTTGTCCTTCTTTACCACAGGACCTCACAAGGGAAAACTGCAACATGGCTTAAAAACAGCTGTCTGCAACCATGATAACTAATCTGACCATGGTGTGTGGGCTCCCAATGTTGCCCACAAATCATATTTTATTTCTCCTGTCCATTCTCTCTCCTGGCAACCATACTTCTATTATCACTCTTCAAATCACTAACACTGCCTCTGTCATCTTCACTCTCAGTCAGTGATTTTGCTTCCTATTTCATTAAAAACTGCAAACTATGAGAAGCTCTAAAAGTCTCCATTGTGCTCATATTTTCTCTTCTCTGTCACTAATGCAAGGAATAAGTTCATGCTTACAGTAAAGGATAACCCTACAATATACACGAGGTCCTCTCTTCCCACTGATTCAAGTACACAACTCCAGCAATCCCTCATTTTATTCTCCATCACCATTTTTTCTGACTCTTGGAGTCCTCCCATCAGTATTCTAGCATTTTGCCATCCCAAAAAACTTCCTCTTAACTCTGCTTTCCCACTTAGCCACTAATGGGCTTTTTCTACTGTTTATGGGTTAACTCCTTGAAAAAGTTAGCCATATTCTCTGTTCAATACTTCTCTGTTCTCTTTGAGCCACTCTAGCGAAACATTTACTGTGACTGCTTTACTAAATCTGTTTTTGTCAAAATCCATGATGATAAATACTTAGTCATATCTTATTTTGACCCAGCTGATCACTATTTCCTCATTAAGATTCTATTTTCACTCAGCTTTGGGACATTCCCCTATTGGTTTTCACGTCAGTGGCCACTTCTTGGTCTCCACTAATTCCACATGGAGTTCAATCCATGACTTGGATTATAGAGTTATCCCTAACTAGACACCAATACCCAATCCCTGTTTCCATACCTCCTATCATCCTGGATTGTTTTAGTACAAACAGCCTCACAGTAGATTTTGCATCCAGTAAGATCCTGCAAACCCAGCTCTGGCAAACTAGAGCCTTCCTCTGGTTCTCTGTCTAACCTGCTGAGGTCCAAGCATACTAGAGGATCCTGCTTCCACTTTGTTACAAGAAGGAAAGGAAAACACGCAAGCCTAAAGTGAGGATGTTTGATAAATCTCACAAGGCCAAGGGAGGACCACTAACTTTGGCTTTAATAACTATACAAACAGATATATGCATTTATGCCTCTTTCTACATGTACAAATAAAAAGCACTCTCAAACAGTATTTCTAGCCCTACTTGTCAGTGTCCTGGGGATGAGACTGTCCAAACTAGCATTGTTCCTCTTCTTCTTCCCTATCCCTAGTCACAAACTCTGAAAATTTTCTGTCCTTGCTTAGTACCCATTTGATCTGATGACTATCCTTCCTCTCGGTGACCCCTACTTGGTTCCAGATCTTGTGCTCAATTCCCTCACTCCCTACACAATAAGGAATGAGTCTGATCCTTTCTGTCCTGAAGCTCCAGATCCTTAAATACATGTGTAAAATATTCTTGAGGAAAAGCAGTGTTTTCACCACAAAAATGACAACTATGTGAGATAATACATCTGCTAATTAGTTATATTTAACCATTCATTAGTGTATGTACACTAAAATGTCAGCTTATAAGTGATAAATACATATAATTTTTATATTAAGTGAAAAGATTAATAAATAGATCAGTGATGATTTAGAAGAAAAGACCTATGTAAGAAGGAAAATATAGAATGACACCAGAAATTCTTCCAATTAGAACCTACCTTTCAACACAGCATCACTATTTTAATTCCCCACTTTATTTAAGGCTTGTGTCTCTTTCATAGTGAATGTTCAGTGATGCTCAAGGATGCAAAGAATTGTTTAATTGCTTTCAGGTTAAAAATCACGAGGCAGTTTATTAGGAGGCCAAACTGGAGGACAGGAGCGAGGAAGAGAAAACAAAGTGACTGAGAGACTAGATATCTATAAATATATTTTTAAACTAGATAGTAATATAACAGCTATGAAATTGAATTTTCTTCCTCAGGGTAAGTAAGTAACAGAGTATCATAGGCCTTGGCAGACAGAATAACCCCCTTTCCAAGCTGGAAGATATCATCCTTTGATCAAAAACATAAGATCCTTTCATTTTCCTCTCTACAGTCAGTGCCTCAATTTCAAAGGCCACTTGCTGCTTCTGATCTGTTATCAGTCAAGCAGACTCAAAACACAGAGAGAAGGCCACTTTAGCAGAAGCTGTCATCGTCGCCTTTGTCATAAATGCAGACTTAAGGATCCTGTCCTGCGCAAACGCTACTGTTCCATAAAGAAAGGCAGAAGAATGGACACAGGAAAGATGGGAAACTACAGAATCTATTGAGTGGAGCAGAAATATCAACTGTACATGAAATGTAGAAAGTTACCTAATGTGGCTACATCAATTCCTTTGTTTCTGAGCCAAATTGACTCCTAAGACCAGGAATTCCAAAAGAAAAATCTCGGGTTGTTGCTGCGTAGGTTTAAGTACAACATTACAACCAGAAAGAAACTCAACCACATGCTCGTGTATTCTGCTACCTAATGCATGCCAGGCACTGTGCTATCTTTTTTAGAGCATAGCAAAACCTCTCAGTTACCTCAGCATGAGGAAAAGAGCCTCAGAGAATCAGACATTTGTGCCTGGCTGCACTCTTTGTGGAGGAATATTCCAACCTCCCCTCAAGCTTAGGCTTTTCCCCTTCTTTTCTTTTCGCTGTTTGTTTGCTTGCTTGTTTTCATTCTCTTTCTCCCACAGTACCCTGCCTCCATAAAAACAGGAGACTGTTTGGCTGTGTTAGTTTGTGAACTGGTATAGTCAGAAGCATAAGCCCAACCACACAAACATTTGTTTTCACTTTGTCCTTTCTGCATACATCATAGATGTACACCTCTCAAAAAACTAGTAGGTAAAATAAATACAAGGCCCATGAAAACATCTCTGCCTATCCCCACAATGTAAATCATATTTGCAAAAATTTGTTCAATTTGCTACATGCATGGTTCATTGATTTTTTTAATTCAAATCTTTACTGGTGCATTATATATACACATCATGATTGCACTCAGCAATGAGAATTTGTACCAGTAGATGACACAACTTAATTCTCATTTTTTTCCCATTCCCCTACCCACCCTACAGCCCTCCACTCCCTATGGTTCATCGATTTTTATCTACAGAGTGACTCACATGCTTAATTTCAATGAAGCCCACAATGTAATGTTCTTCATGTGTTTTGTTTTTATTTCAGAGCATTTAGTATCACTCACTGTTATTCATTCAATAGTTTTATTCACAAGAGATAATTGGGCAAAGGACAGTCAGAACACAATAGCAACTTGAAAGGAAATGACTGTATTTCAGATTTACAGTGTTTCCCCATATTTCCTTCTGTGAAATAAAGTCTCATCCTAGTTTCCTGGTATGTAGCTCTTCAAATTCTTAGACTTCTAGACTGAGATTGATGTCTTCCGTATGTAACTGAGATGACTGGTGGCTGGGGTTCCCTAGATAGCCCAAGGATAGGGCTTTGGGAGAGCCAGCAATATGATTACAGAGTTAGTACATTCAACTGTACACTCTGACCTCCTTGAATTGGAGTTAATAAACCATCCTCCAGTGATTTAAGCAATCATGTCTTCATAATCACGTTTCTATAAAAATTTAACACAACTCAGTTCAAGGATGATGAACAAGTGCTGGAAGGGGTAAACCCAGATTGCTTAGAGAGAGAAGCCTCTGTGCCTCAAGTGCTTCTTGACCTCACTCTGTAAATCTTCATCACATTGTTCCTTTTTATTCTTTAAAGCATCTTCTTTTAATAATTGAGTAGCACAGATAAAGAGTTTACCTGATTCTGTGAGCTGGTCTAGCGAATTATCAAATTTGAGAAAAGGGTCATGAAAATTCCAACTTATAGCCAGGTGGTCAGAAGTTCTGAAAGCCCAAACTTAGGATCTGAAGCCATACAATGGGGTGAGAAGGAGGTAGTCTTATGGGGTTGAGCCCTCATTGTGTAGAATTGACACTACCTTCAAATAGTGTCAGAAATGAATAGGGTCAAAGAATGCCTTGCTAACACCTACAGCAGAATTGCTTGCTCACATGATCTGTGGAGGAAAACCACACATTTTTTCTCAAAAATGTGCTGTATTCTGTGAGTACAGTAAGGAAAAAAATATTTTTTCTTGTCACCTTCATGGACTTTTTGCAAGTAAATTCATTTCAGTGGTTTAATAAAAGTAGTAAGTACTGCAGAAAATCACTCACTACATTCTGTTACATTTGCCATGGATTTTTCTACTCCTCTCTATGTATACTCTTAAAAATATTTATAATATTATAAATATTTTTGCTTTTTCATAAAAATATACTATGTACTCTTTTCAACTACTTGTATTTTGTCACTTAAAAATATGTTGTGCAATCCTCTCCACTAGATTGTATTTTTTCTTTTAAGTAGTTATATCATTTCCCATTATCAAAATATATTTGTTTCTCTGGAGTTGAACACTGAAAATGTACCCCAAGTTCTTTGTTATTGTTATTGCTTCAGCAATAAAAACTATTACAACAAATTTCCTCACACACACATGCTCATGTACAGGTAGTTAGGACCTACCTTACAATAAGCTGTGGCTCCCCAGCCCAGCCAGCATTTATTGCTGGTTGATTTCTTGATAGCAGCCATTCTGTGGCGTGAGATGAAATCTCACTGTTATTTTCATCTGCATCTCTAGAATGACCAGCGATGCTGAACATTTCTTTATATGTTTCTTAACTGCCTTTACTTCTTTGTCTGAAAAATATCTGTTCATTTCAGATGTCCATTTTTGAACTGGGTCTTTAAATCTGGGGTAGCTGATTTTTTTGTAAGTTCTTTGTATATTCTAGACAGAAACCTTTATCTGAAGAACAGCTGTTAAAATTTTTTTTCTCACATTGTAAGTTGTCTTTTTGCTCCATTGGTGGTTTTTCTTGCCGTACAGAAGATTTTTCCCTGCTGGGTATAGTCACAAAAAAATTAAAAGCATCTGACCACAGTGACATATGCACACCCATGTTTATAGCAGCACAGTTTATAATAGACAAATTTTGTAAATAACCCAAATGCCCATCAACCAGAGACTGGATAAAGAAGACGTGGGGTTTGTTAGAAGATGGAATATTACTAACCCATAAAGAGTGATAAATTAGAGACATTTATAGCTAAATGGATGCACCTTGAGGTCATACTCATAAGTGAAATAAACAAGACATTGGATATATAAATACTATATTGTTTCTCTAATATAAAAAACAAAAGGTATAAATAAAGTCCAGAATGTATGACAGATATTATGAAATAGGAAAGAAAATGCTCAAAGGGAAAAGGGAACTAGCTGGGGCCTGGGAAAGTAAAAAAGGAAAAGAAAAAATTTGATGGTAAATAGTAAATAATGGAAAAAAGCTTAGATATATAAGGGAAGTGGGGGGTTGTAGGGAGGAAAGGAGAATGGAAAAAATAAGAATCAAGTTACATCATATACAGGTACAAATTGCCAATAAGGAATGTGATCATAATATACATCTAAAATGTACCAATAAACTCAATTATTAAAAAAAAAGATGTGGCCCCAAAATACAACAATTTTGTTAGGGGCTGTGCACATTTTTACTACCAATATTAGTGAAGCACAGACATTAAGTGCACAATTTAATATATTTTGACAAATCCATCACACCTGGAACTGATAGATATGTTATAAAGACATAGAATGGTTTCATCACCCCAGAAAGTTTCTTTATGCCCCTTCCCAATCAAATCTAGGAATCATGCTGCAGACAAGATTGTGTGTTTTACAACTTCCTACATATAGCTCATCAAGTTTGTGTCTCTTTTTGTTTCACTTCTTTTGCTCAGCATACTGGCTATAGTTAATTCCATTTGGTGATGTAGATACACCACAATATTTAACTATATGAATATTTCACAATGTATTCAACCATCATTTGCTAATCCGTTTTGGAGTTTTTATAACAATAAAATAATTTTTTATTTCTCACAGGATATAGCCCTCAAATAGTATTTTTGTTCTTTATAGATAGCACAGCAGTGCAAGTTTATAACCCCAGCTACTCAGGGGACTGAGGCAGGAAGATCACAAGTTCAAGGTTCGATGGAGTAACTTACAGAGATCCTGTCACAAATGTTAAAAAATAAAGTGAAAAGGGTTGAGGATGTAACTCAGTGACAGAACACCCGTCAGCCCAATTCCTAGTACCACATGCACACGAAAAATGTTTTTATATAGTACCAGCTATGTCTCAATAAATGACAGAAACTCACTTTCTTACCAGCTCACTGCCCCATACTCTTACAAATCCAAAAGAACACTTTAGATATCAGAGCTATTAAGCCTTAAATGTCACAGTCTCATTCATGGGAGCAGTCATCTATTAAAAAATATTTTTAATCCTTCCATTGAGTTCAAATTTTGATCCAAGGATTTTGGTGTGTTCACTGGTTTACAAAGTCAGATAAGTAGGGCTGCATGATTAGCAAGGATGAAAGTTTTCTTCTGGCACAGCAGGAAAGGTGAACTGGGAAAATTAGATAGCAGTCTAGTAAATCATATGAGGGCTAGTTTTGAAGAAGAGTTAACTAGAGCAATAAAGAAGGAATGAGTATTTTAAGAAGTCAGGAGATACTAGAAGAATCCATAGAGACTGAGAAACCTGAGTGTCCAGATCAGAGGAGACCACAGAGATCTGACAACTACAGCTCACGGTAATCCCTGAGGTTGTGCATACACGCAAATGCTACTGACACTGGTGAAATTTGAATAAGCTTTATAATGCTACTATGATATCAAAGCAAAATTTCTTGGTTTTGATAACTTTTCCCTGGGTAAATAAATGCCTTTGTTCTCAGAAAATACACACTAGAGTATTTAGGGATAAAGAAGAGTATAACCTCTACAACAAACTTTCAATGGTTCATAAAATAAACAAAAATAGAAAGAGACTAGGGAGAGAAGACAGAGTACAAATGTAGTAAAATGTTAACAGTTGGTAAATACAGGTGATGAATAAATGAGGGATTCTGTACTCTACTTATTTTTTTTATTTTTCTAGAAATTAAAAATTATTTTTAAAAACAAGTTTTTTATATTAATAATCAAAATACAATAATACATCCAGTGACTTTCAGGTGGTTCTGACTACAGCAAAGATATAAAACAGAAAGTGATGAAAAGGCCTGTGCTAAGCTATGAAAATTCTTTTATTTATCAGTGAGATTTGAGCTTTGTCCTGAAAGCTACATGGAAGGAAACAGAGATGAAATTTATTTTGCATTTTAGAAAGGCTGTTTAGCAGCTCTGTGGAAGTGGGCTTGTAGTGGGATCAAACAGAGGTAAGATGCCAGATGGGAAGCTGCCATGAAAAATTAGACAAAAGGAGTCACTACAGAGAGACACAGACAGAGAGTCAGAGATAGGAACAGACAGACACAGAAAGACAGATCAACAAAACTGACAAACCTTTAGAAATGGACTGACAGGGCTGGGGAGTTAGCTCAGTGGTTCCGGCGCCTGTCTTGCAAGCACAAGGGCCTGTGTTCGATTCCCGGTAACCACATACCATACTGGGTGTGGAGACTCACGCCCAGCAGCAGTCAGTACCACATACCACAGTGCAGGGCGTGGTGGCTCACGCCTGTCATCCCAGCACTCGGGAGGCAGAGGCAGGAGGATTGCTGTGATGTGAGTTTGAGGCTGAGCTCAGGGCCAGCCTAAACCACAAAGCAAGACCCTGTCTCAAAAAAAAAAAAAAAAATCTAAGGAAGACAGAAATGGCAAACTGATTCAAAACAAGACAGAAAATACATGTGAAATGAAAATAAGTATTGAATTAGTAATCCAAAAGCTTTCTATGAAGAAACTCCCAGGACCACATGGCTTCACTGGTAAACTCTACCACATATTTAAAGAAGAGATAACACCAATTAAAAACTTTTCCAAAACACAAAAAAGTATGTAAACGTGAGAATTAACTTGCTTTATAAGGTCTACATTACCGCAATAACAAAAACAACAGCATCACACAGAGAGCTAACCACACACAAACACTGAGAATATAGACTCAAATACCTTCCACAAAATACTACAAAACTGAATGGAGCCCCATGTAAAAAAAAAAAAAAAAAAAGACTGTACACCATAATCATGTAAGAGTTATCTCAGGAATGCAAGAATATTTCAGCATACAAAAATCAGTCAATGTATTATGCCACATTACTAGAAGAATGAATAAAAACCTAATAATCATCCAATGCATAAAATGCACTTGACTATTTACTAATACACTAGGATTTCAAGGTTTTTTTTTAAAATCTTGAGCTAATCTAATGTATCACCAAGGTTAAGACCCTCTGTTCCATGTCTATTCTGTGTATTGGAAGGAGCTTTTTCCTAAAGGTAAACTTGCAAACTTAATTGGGGATTAAGCTATTGTCATTAAAATTTCAGATCTTACTGTGAACTGCATAGGTGCTAACCTGGTGGAGTTTACATTACAGAACTTCTCTGACCTTCTATGTTAGATTAATCAAACTACACAGTAGTAGAAAGAAATACCAAAATTCCAGTATCTTGAGTGGGTAAGAAAATGTGATCTGTTTGAGAAATTCAAAGCATGCATACTCTATCAATATAAGTGAGTAGTCCATAACAGATTTCTTTCATGGAGAATTAAGTTGTTCAAGAAGATGACTGTCATATATCCAGGAGTTTCTCAAAAGCAAGCAAACGCTACAAATAGGTCCTGACTCTTATAATTGAACTTGATATTTAAGATTAAAATAATGTATCACAAATCAGATTCCCTGCATAACAATAACAAAAATCCCGCAGCAACTGAGTTGCCTTCGACCTACTATTTCTATCAATCTATTCTGATTCCCTGGCATGAATATCAATGGGAATTCTGGAGTATTACTGTAGGAGAGGAATGCCTTATTCAAAGGAAACAATGACTTAAGGGAGCTCAAAGTACTCATTATTTTCATCTCAAATGCTGCTGCAATAATCATGGCTCTGAAATTCAGAGACGCCAACATTGTTTTTGACAATACATCAGCCATTGCCCCAGCTTAATTTGGGAAAGAAATATCCTGGATTTTATCTCCCTCTTCAACTCTCCGAAAAAAAGAATATGGTTATACAAATGTTGTAGCTTCCCAATTACTGGAGTAGGTTGCCTACTAATACTTCTTACGTTCTCATCACTTAATGTGTCCTTCAGTCACTAACTTATCTTGATCCTTTGAAATTACTAAAAAATCCACAGTGTTTATGGCTATTCAGAGTTACAGGATGAACAGAACTGACTTTAAAGATCATTTAGCCACTGCCCCTCTGTATTTTCATGAAAATAATTTGTTACCATCACAACTTAAAGTAATAAATCAAGATAGATTCCAGCAAATATGACTAAAGCAAGGAAACTTAGATTCTTTGAATTCTCTGGAATTTCAACTCACAAAGATTCCTGGCCTATTTGCTGAAGTGGAGCGGAGCCACTGCCAATATATAATACTGTATGATACATATTAACTCCAAGAACATTCTCACCTATTCATTTTTTTGCTCAGAACATATTTATATCATGAAATAGTAAAATTTCTGCCCTTAGAGGTTAAATTCTGGTGGAAAAGAAAAATAATAAACAGGTAAAAAATGAGTTTATAACCCAATATAAAACAGTGATAAAAACTAAGCAAATTAACATAGATGGTGATGGCATTATATGATGGTAAGCAATTGGTCTCTCTAAGAAGGTTGTATTTGAGTAGAACAATGAATAGAAAGTGAGGCTGGGAAGAAAAATTGGTGGGTCTGGGTTGGAAGCCTCTGTTATTATTCTTACTCTGGGCCTCCCAACTTCATAAACAACACCCTTTTACTACCCTTTTCAAGTCTTCTCATTGATTTAGTACTGTGGTACCAAAACACTTTGGTTTGTAGTGCCGGGGATTAAATGCACTGCCTCACAAGTGCTAAGCAAGTGTCCACCACTGAGCTGCATCCCCAGTCCTTTTTAAATTTCATTTTGAGACAGTCTCATTAAATTATTTAGGCTGGCCTTGAATTTGGGATTCTCCTACCCAGTAGCAGGAATTACAAGCCATAGTATTGTTTTCAAAGGCTTTTGAGGAATAGTTAGTACATGATAAACAGTATATGTTTAAATAATAACTTTTAAGGTTTTTACATTATCTATCCAGTAAAACCATCACAATAATGAAGATAATAAATATACTCATCACTCCCCAAAATTTCCTTGTGTATTTTTGTAATCTCTCCTGGTGTCCTAGACTGACCTCCCAGTCCTCCAGCCTCAAATATTACTTCACATTTCTAGAATTTTTTTTCAAAAATTGAGTCATACAGTATATACTACTTTAGTTTCTTTCACTTGGCATGGTTATCCTGAGACTCATCCATGCTGTAGAGTGGGCAACTGTTGATTCCTTATTGCTGCATGGAATTCCACTGTGCGGATGTGTTACTTCTTTTGGACCATTTCCAGTTTGGGGCTATTTTATTTTAAAAAGCCAATATTTGGACATGGTTCTTTGTTTAGTTGTATACTTTTTTTTTCTTTGAGTAAATAACTTGTAGTGAAATGACTAGCCTACATAACAGACATACATGGAAAAATTTTTAAATGCCAATGTGTTTTCTAGATTTGTGTTTTTACCACCAGTACACATTCTAATTTTTCCACACTCCAAACAGGAGTGGTCAGGATATTTACTTTTATAAATTCTAATTATATAATGATTACTCATTGTAGTTTAATTTATATTTTCCTAATAACTAATGATATTTAATAAGTTGGTATATTTATTTAATATCCATACATATTATTTTTATGGTTGGTTTTTTGTTTTGTTTTGTTTTGGGGGGTTTTCTTGCTTTTGTTTTTTCAGTACCAGGAATTGAAATTGGGACCTTGTGCTTGCAAGGCAAGCTCTGGAACCACTGAGCTAAATCTCCAGCCCAGGTATATTTTCCTGAATGAGGAATCTATTCAAATTTTTTACTCATTTTTAAGAAAGTTATTTCCTCAGCATTGAATCTTAAAAATTCTTGATGCATTCTGGATACAAGTAATTTAGAAATATATTTCAGTCTGTGGCTTATATTTTCATTTGCCTATTTTGTCCTCCTAACAATTACTTCAAAGGGCAAAATTTTTCAGTTTGATGAAATAAAATCAATCAATTATTTTCTTTTATGAATAATACTCTTGAAACTGTATCTAAAAATCCTCATCTAACTCAAGGTCATAAAGATTTTCTCCTATGTATTATGCAGTAGTTTTATAGTTTTGTTTTACATTTACATCTTTTAGCCATGTTAAGTTAATCTTTTATATGATACAAAATGGATCAAATTTTTTTTCTACTTGTCCTTTATTTTCCAGCTTATAGGGATCTACCTCTTCTAATACTATCTATTGGTGGCACCCTTTCTCCATTAAATTACTTTTGTATTTTTTTTTTAAATCAGTGGTGTGTGTGTGTGTGTGTGTGTGTGTGTGTGTGTATGTGTGCACATGCGTGCATGTGTCAATTTCTAGGTCTTCTATGTTGTTTCTTTGATCAATTATCTATCACAATTCAGTATTATGTTGTCTCAACTCCTTTGGTTTTATAAGAAGTCCTGAAACTAGGTGGTGTTAGCTTTCAGTTTTAACAGTCTGCAAAATTATGAATCATCTCAAACAAACCAGCTTCTCACAAAAGACTAGTCATTCAAGGTACCAATATTCTGACACTTCATTATGTATCTCAGCAGCAATCTCAGTATTCCCAATCCATCCTCTGAGATGGTGCACTGTAAACCATATTTCTTCTTTGCCACCTGACTCCACCATTACGCTCTGTAAGACAGGGGCAAGAGCAGAAGCTACACTGATAGAGAAGAAAAGACTTCCTCCTTTCTGTTTGCTTCCTGCTGTCAGGTTAATCACCCTAGTACTGCACCTTCACCCCAGCAGCTGCAGAGCCTCCTGGAGTGCCAGAGAAATCCACTTTGTAGGTTATCAATTGCAAGACCAAACTCATCTCATCTGCGCCTCCACCAACTGGGGCCCAGAACAGCACTCCTAAGGCTCTGAGCTTTTGCCTCTCTAATTTTCCAAAGTTTTAATAATTCCAATCATTTTCCTCCTTTGTTAGGGATAGATTTTTTTTTCCCTAGAGCTACTACTACCTCTTTGGGGCTCAAGAGCTCACTTTTTCTCTAGTTACCTCATTAATGATTTTATGCCTCGTTTAAATTGGTTAGTATTCAACACACTGATAATGCTCAAAGCACAATCCTGGGACCACGAGCATGGCATGGGAACAAGCTAGAAATACAAACTCTTCTGCTCTACACAAGACCTACTGAATAAGAAACTGGAGTTGGATGCGGAAATCCATTTTGACAAACCTGCCTACTGACTCTGATGCACACTGAAGCATGAGAACATAATGAAGTTTGTGAGACTTCAGTGAGGAAACTGAACCTGTTATATCAATCCAATGAGTAGTCTCATTCTGATATTTGAAAATTATGAATTTTTTAAAGATGTAAGCTCTTAATGGTTTTTATAATTTCTTATTAAAGTATACATTTCCCTAGAATCCAATAATTCAATTCCTTTGTATTTATCCAAATGAAGTGAAGCATGTCCACACATTTTTTAAAAACCTACACATAGTTTATACCAGTTTTAATCATAATTGCTGAACATTGGAAGCTACTATCTTCCAGTGAATGGATGAATACATCGTTGTATATCGAGACAATGAAGTATTATCAGCACAGTGAATTATTATTCAGCTTTCAAGTCACAAAGGACTTGGGGGAAATTTAAATGCATACTCCTAAGTGATAGAAAACAATATGAAAACCCTATAATACTGTATGATTCCAACTATGTGATGTTCCATCAAAAGTAAAAGTATGGAGATAGTAAAATGAGTAGTGATCACCAGAGGTTGGTGGGGAGGGAAGGTCAAGTAGATAGAGAACAAGAGTAGTAAAACTCTTCTACATGTCATGATAGAATAGTGACAATTTTGAGCTCAACCTGAGAGATTTAGTGATTTAGCAAGGCCCTGTCTCAAAACTTTTACAAGTATTTTAAAAGACTTCAGAATGAAGCTCATTGCAAAAGTCCAGGGTTCAATCCTCAGTAGAAAATAAATAAAATATAAAGCAACACTAAGAGTGAATCTTAATGAAATCTGTGGAGTTTTGTGATGGGTTAATATAGGTTTATCTATGGCATCAAACAAATCATTCACACCACTTCAGAATATTGATGGTAGTTGAGGTTGCACTATCCCTGTATAGTGCAACAGGGATATTATGAGAACTCTGTACTTTCTATTCAATTTTTCTATGAAGCTAAAAGTGCTCTAAAAATAACAGTACTGTAAAAATATAACTGTAAAATAAACAAAAATCATGCCTACTTCAAAGACATAGAGATAAAAAATGATTGAGTTATTATAATAAAAAGAGATTCAATGTTAAGGAGGTTTGTGCCTTTAACTACTATAGGAAAAAAAAGGCTCAGAGTAATAAAACAGTAACAATGAAGATTCCTAATATCAGGAATAGATTTTTAAGATCTCAAAGAACAAGACATAGTCTAAGCCAATCAAATAATAAGTTCTGGGATGTGATTCTATGTCTATATTTACTGAAGCTTCATGGAAGATTTGAGGACCAGTTGACTAAATCAAAGAATAATAGGAAAAAATTAAATCTTTGGTGGGAATGCAACCAATCACCATGGGGAAATAATGTAATGCAAAAATTACGAATTTTTCAAAGATGTTTCTACTTCAAATAATTGAACTTTAAGTCATAATGTCTGAGCTGGATAGAAAGAAGTAAAATTGCTTCTCCTTCAATTTTTAAGATTTGGTGTGGTAGCCAAAAAAGAGAAAGGTTAGCAGTCATACATTCCATAATCAACTCTGACACTTAACAACCACTGTCTTGGAATGCTTTTTCCTTGAGAGCTTAAATTTCCTTATTCTTGCAAAATTAGTGTCATAGTAAAACACGCATGCCTTGATTTAACACTTATTTGTAAAATCAAAACAATGTGTATTTTTCATTTTCTTTTTCTGCAAATTTCCAGAGTGATGTAATGTTTATTTTAGAAGACAGTGAATTTAAAAATGCATAATGATGGTGCACAGAACAAGAACTGAGTCTTACTCTTGGTATTCATTAACTGCTCTTAAGGAAGTTATTAAGCTTTTTGAAAGACTACTCTCATCTACAATATATAGAAAGCAAAATCAATAATTTTATGATCACCTTGGAAATTAACAATTTGAATTGTCCTTGGCACATGGAAGTTATTCTAAAAGTGTTACTTATCCTTTCCCACAGTCACTTAAATTTTTCATGTATACCACCATACATTTCAAAGAATGCCAAGAAAAACTAAAGGTTACCCAACATCATTATTTAACTATGAACAATCTGTCTCCAAGGAGTCTGGAGCTCAAGGAAAAGCATTTGTCACTTGTTCTTGTGTAGAGCATCTCAACATTACCAGTATGCCAGTTTGCACTGGATCATCAAGTTAATGAGATGCCAATAAACATACCAACAAGTTATTTTATAGTTAGAAATGTGGTTATAAGGTTCACAAGCAGTTAAAAAGTTAAAACAGAAAACACTGAAAAGGAAAAGCCATATGCAGGATTGCTATACAGATTTTTAAAACATCCTACAAAGACTTGGCAATTAAAATAATGTAGAACTTGTACATGAACAGAGAGGCAAACCATTGAAATAAAAAAAAATCAAAGTATGGGGCCGGGGAGTTAGCTCAGTGGTTCCGGCGCCTGTCTTGCAAGCGCAAGGGCCCAGGTTTGATTCCCCGGTAACCACATACCATACTGGGCATGGAGACTCACACCCAGCAGCAACCAGTGCCACATACCACAGTGCCGGGCGTGGTGGCTCACGCCTGTAGTCCCAGCACTCGGGAGGCAGAGGCAGGAGGATTGCTGTGATGTGAGTTTGAGGCTGAGCTGAGGGCCAGCCTGAACCACAAAGCGAGACCCTGTCTCAAAAAACCTAAAAAAAAAAAAAAAATCAAAGTATGTTCAACTAAATGTAGAAATCCAGTATTTGATCAAAGTGTCATCTTTGGAACAAAGTTCATCTTTTTCAGATATGGTATTGGGATATGTAGGTGATCATTTAGGGGGGGAAAAAACCCCAGAAAATTAGATTAATTCCTCAAATCACATACAAGTATAAACTCCAAACTTAAGTACTATAAAAAGTAAAATTATACAAATATAGAAACATATAAACAAATTCCCTCTTTAACATGTACCTAGGAGAAAATTCGTATCACTAAATGTTTAGATGTAATAAGAAAAACCTGATAAATTTCATCACATAAAAATAACTAGTGTTACCCCTGTGGAGATCAGTTTGGAGATTCCTCAAAAAGCTAGGATTGGAGGTCGCATTTGACCTGGTCATTGCCCTGCTAGGTATATATACAAAAGAATTAAAAGACTCATATCACAGTGACATATGTGCACCCATGTTTATAGCATCTCAGTTTGTGATTACTAAATCTTGGAAACAACCCAAACGTCCATCAAATGGAGACTGGATAAAAAAGCTGTAGTTCTTCTACATGATGGAGTATTACTCTGCCATAAAAAATGATAAATCTGAATCATTTATACTTAAATGGACATACCTTGAGGATATCCTCATAAGTGAAATAAATAGGTCACAGATAGGTACATATCGCATCTTTTCTCTGGTATGAGAAAATAAAGATGTAAATGAGTCCTAGAATTGTATGTTATATATTGTGAAATAGAAAATATTCAGTGTAATAGGGTGAAGGGTGAAAATAATGAGATTATAACAAAAAAGAAAGGAAACAAATTGTATGTATATAGGGGGTGGTAGGGTGGGTAGGGCTATGGGAAAAAATAAGAATTAAGTTGTGTCTTATACTAGTACAAATACCCACTGTGGAGTGCAATTATGATGTGTATATGTAATGTACCAATAAATATTTCAATTTTTAAAAATTATGTTTGAATCATTTATACTTAAATGGACATATGTTGAGGACATCCTCATAGGTGAAATAAATAGGATGTGTAAATATCATATCTTTTCTCTGGTATGAGAAAATGAAGAGGTAAATGAGTTCTAGAATGTATGTTATATATTGTGAAATAGAAAATACGCAAAGCAAAATGGGGTGAAGGGGAAAAACAATGATATTATAACAAAAAAGAAAGGAAACAAAGTTTATGTATATAAGGGGTGGTAGGGTAGGTAGGGCTATGGGAAAAAATGAGAATTAATTTGTATCATATACTGGTACAAATTCCCATTGTTGAGTGTAATCATGCTGTGTATATGTAATGTAGGAATAAAGACTTTGATTAATTTTTTCAAAAAATAACTAGTGTTTGCATAGACACACAGAGTCAAGACAAATGGCAAATGAAGGGAAACATCTGTAATATTTGTAACACTTAAAGTTAAAGGAATATGGCTCAAAAATCCCAAAGAAAAAAATAGATGAAACATGAGCAGGAAAAGGAGAAAAACATAAGTAGATATAAAAACAGTCTTTATGAAATAGCATAATATGACTGTTTAGTCCATTCATGCTGCTACAACAAACTACCTAGACTTCATGGCTCATTAATGATAGAACTGTACTCCTCATTGTTCTGGGTGTTTGGACGTTGTAGATCAAAACACCAACAATGTCTGATAAAAGTTTCCTTCCTAGTTTGTGTACAGCTATCTTCTTCTGTTGTCATGTGGAGGAATGGGCCAAGCAAGCTTTCTCAAGCCTTTATATTAAGGACACTAATCCCATTGGTCGAGGTCTAGTGCCATGACCTAAGCACCTCTATGAAACACCCCCTCCGGCCACTATCATAAGATGGCTTGAGTTCATATGAATTTGGGGTAGACACAAACATTCACATTATAGCTATTACCCACAATAAAAGAAATATAAATTAAAACTGTAATAAGATATTATTTCCCATCTACTAGATTAGCAAACATTAAAAACCTTGACAACAATATTGATATCAATATTGATAAAGCTGTAGCAAAAAAAAAAGCATGTTTAAGCATAGCTCCTAGAATGCAAAATGAAGATGAATTCCCCCATGGCAAAGAATTTGGTAATATTTAACAAAACTAAGTATGCAGTTCCTTGTCTAGAAATTCTTCCTGAAGATGGATGGATAGATAAATCTCTTTAAGGGAAAAAGAGGAAGTAGCATTCTCTTATATTTAACCAAAAAAGGATAAGACCACAAAACAGTGATAGGAGAGAACTGAGAAGGGGTATAGGAGACAACGAAACTTCTACATGCTTTTATACAGTTTCAAACTTTGGAAGCATGTGAATATTGTACTTACTTTTTACATTACAGCTAAGGCATATCTCTGAACCAATGGCTACTTTGGAAGCTGAGCAGGAACATCCCGAGTTTGAGACTCTCTCTTAAAAATGAGATAAAACAAAGGCCTCATGATACAGTTCAGTGGTTCAAACCCCAAGCAAAGAAGGAAAAAAGAAAAATTAAAAACTTAAAGCTGGAAGCAAATTGAAATGATAAATTAATTTTTTTTTAAGTTTTGTTTTTTTGTTTTTGAGACAGGGTCTCGCTTAGTGGTTCAAGCTGGCCCAGAGCTCAGCCTCAGACTCACAGCACAGCAATCCTCCTGCCTCTGCCTCCCAAGTCCTGGGATTACAGGCGTGAGCCACCACGCCCGGCACTATGGTATATGGTACTGGTTGGCGCTGGGTGTGAGTCTCCACGCCCATTATGGTATGTGGTTACCGGGGATCAAACCCGGGTCCTTGCGCCTGCAAGACAGGCACCAGAACCACTGAGCTAACTCCCTGGCCCAACAATAAATTAATTATTGTTCAAATGAATGTCATAAACAAAATGAAGAAAGAAAGGAAAAAAACTAAATAATGTTACCAGAGTATTTAACTTCAGAAATATATCTTAGATCTTGTGCAAGGTTTTAGAATGGTGAAAAATTACACATAAAATCTATACTCCTTTTTGTAAGTTTGTTTATTTATCTGTTATGAGCAAAGTCATTCTGAAACTATTTTGGATAAATTACAGCAATGAAAGAATAAATGTGCCCATTTCCTTGGAAACTATAATTCTTACTCTGTAAGAAGGAACATGAAAATATGGGATGGCAGAGGTAAGAAAGAACCCTGTATAAATGAGATGGATTAGAAGGTACTGGTGAATTCAAGATTTTAAAAATATGTATCTGCACAGGTATGCACACATGTATTTACATAAGTATGTGTTTGTATATGTGCACATATTTATTAATTCTGTCTGGTGAATGGCCCTAGAAGCCAGAATACGTCAATAACAATGAGGCTGGCTGCACCTGCATCTTCATTTTTAATGTCATCTCTTTGAAATAAACCAGAGGTCTTCAGCCAGTTATGAGACTAAAGAAGGACTATACAAGTCTGGAACAGCTTACAAGGAATCACTCACAAAAAACAGTGAGGACAAACCATCAAGACTTTCATTTAACTTACAAGAATTCTATGAGCCAAATCTGTGACAATCTGAGCTCCACAGTGTATAAAGAATATGATGAATTATAAACCAGTGGGAGAAAAAAAAATCAATAAACTCATAGCACATAAATTAAAAAATGACAAAGGAAGCTATCTTTTTTATAGGAGAAAGCCAAGTGCAAACTGGTAGATGTGAAACACGGGAGTTAGAAAGTCATCACTTTGGAACCACTATAGAGAACTTTGGTTCAATAGGATATATCATTACTGTGTACTGGACATAAGGGAACACTTGGGACAGAATATTTGCATTAACTTAATGTATTTCCCAAAGTTTGCTTATTAGTTGTTAAAGTAAAAAAATAAAATAAAAATAAAAATAGTACCTACAGAGCAGAGACAGAGGAACAACACTTGATCAGGTGACTGAAATTAGCATCACTGATGTGGAACAGAGGAACAATGTTGGCTTCTGGGTGATACACTGAGAAGGACACACTGTCACTTACACAATATTTAAGCCAGGAAGGCATATCCTGAGCAAATCACAAAGGAACATCAGGAAAACTCAGAACAAGGAATTCTGATCAGAAAAACAAACAAACAAACAAAAAAAAAAAACAGTCTATGACAAAGTCCTGGTTAAAGGAGACTACAGAAACACAGCAACTATGGTAATTCTCATCCAAGACTGGCCCCTGAACTGGAAGTCAGGTTGTGGTTACACACTAAATGGGGCATTACTGGGTAATGGATAAGGTTAGATAAAAATCTTGTAAGGAAATATTTACTGAAGTTTTAACTGCAGTTGTATTTAGGAGACACTACCACCATTCTTAGAAAATATACACTGAGTACTGACAGGTAAAGAGCTTGAGAGATGTAGTTGAGTCTCAAATGATTTTTAAATACACATGTGTGTGTTTACATATATGTTTACACATAACACATGCATGCAGACACATACATTGCAAAAATGTACATGAAGGCAAAGCAAATGGTGTAAAATGTTAACGATAGATTTCCCAGGTAAAGGACACATTACTATTCTTTATACAACTTTTATTCTTGCAACTTTTGAATACACCTGAACAATTTCCAAATTAGTACTCCAAAACAAAAGAAGGAGTTAGGGATGTAGTTCAATAGTGAGTGCTTGTGTATCATGCACAAGATCCTCTGAGGCTATTGTGTGTGTTTCTGTGTGTGTGAACATGTACATATATGTGCACTACCAACTTAATTTTAAAAAACAAAAAATAATATAGATTTGTTGAAATACTGTAGGTTAATATGAAAATAAGCTATAAATTCATTTTAATCCAGGTCTGGAAAATGTGGCAATCTAATTTGCTTTAAAAACTTCATTATTTAAAGTTTATCAAATGATTCACTTAAACAGTTTTAATAAAATAGCTTACAGATTATAATATAACCAAAGAAACAGAATATATTTAATACACACTGATGACTTCCCTAGACACCATAAATAAACTGGTATCTCTCTCAGCGTCTTCCTGGAAAAACCTATTTAATGACCAGAAAAAAAGAGTGCCTAATAAATACCCATTATAGTGGTATTTATATATTGATTTATTTGAAATCCATTTTTAGAACATTATACTTAAAATTATATCATTTTATGTCAAAATAATGTTAAGACCAAATAGTAATATCTTTAATTTCACCCTTTTAATGCTTACATTTTAGTTAAATATTAAGATTCTAAGGAGAAAGGATACAGACTTAAAGATTTCATGCCCTGTGAAATCATAATGTCTTTTAATTCACATGCAGATTTAGAAGCTAATACCGTGATATTTTTATTTCAATATTTGCTTCCTCGGTTTTCAGACAGCTTACACTGGAAACATAACTATGCCTTTTCTCAGTCAGCAGAGGTAGTTTTCCGGATTGGTTTGGGTAGTATGACCTCAGGCCTGTTTTGCTTCTTTGTCTTGTTTGTTTTAAAGGAAACAAATTTCTTATAGATTGGAGATACTGCTACTTTTTAAAAGCTTCCTGTTCATATACCATAGCAAGAAACTACAATTTATTCACAAATTGTATGCTACTTATACTTTAAACAAATGAACTAATTGTCTGTTTATCTAATAAACTGATTTCAAATAGCCATTAGTGGTCACTGGAAAATGAAATCGTGTTTTTTTAATTTAATTCCACTCTGTAATGGTTTTCTGTAAAAACACCTCTAATAAAGGCATGACTCCCAAAAATTAACATTTAATTTCTCATAATTGCCTGTATGAGCATAAGGGAAATACATAATTTGTAAATTTTCTGCAGTGGACACCGGGTCATGTCCTTGCAGTTTCACCTGACTTGGCTCTATTAGCATGTAATGATTTCAACACTGGCAGGGAGATAAAAGGGGGGAACTGAACTGAGAGTGTGGGAAGAGAGTGAATTCGAGGAGGGAAAAAAGGACCTCAAAGAAAAACAGGAAACAGTGGAGGAAGGAGAAATAGAAGGTCAGTGGGAAGGAAACCAGAACACATGGTCCAAACAAGGAAATGATCACAAGTTCTCTCACCTGGAGGGTTATTCAAACAGACCCAGAATTGAAAGCGCCTTACTCATGTTTTGGTAAAGGGGAACATTCTCAGTCAGACAGTGTAATTATTTTTATTTAACATTGCTTCTGTTTGTTTAATATCAGTTTATTTTGTGTAAGTTGCAATAAAATGTGGCTTGCATGAAAAATTCTTTAATTCTTCCACAAGGGTTAAGTACCGTTCTTCCTAAAATTAGAGATGGATGTTAATGTGTGGCCAGGCTGAGCAGAGACTGCGCAACACGCCTGGAATTTGTAAGAATTGTCAACTATTAATAAAGCCGATTTCTTCCTGCTGTCATTGTACGCCATTATTTGAAGCATTCCCTAAGGAATCTTTTTAAACAAGCTTAGATAGAGCTTGTCATGGTATCACATAACCACTATTGAACTGTTGTGAGCTTTGAATCAGCCATGTATCTTTTGTGTGACAAAGAAAAACAATCTGTCATAAAGCGTGTGAAAGTTGACACTTTCTCTAATCACTATATCCTGAGAATACATATTTATAAATGTTTTTAAACATTAGCTTGGTAAACACGTACTACATTCTCAGATTGTTTAAAATATGAACCACTGACCTTAACAATTGCTATAACTTTGCAGATAAACCTGTGGTTTCCTGACCATCAAGCACCCAATAATGTTTTACGTGAAATAATGTAAAATAATGTTTATATGTCTTCTCCATACTCTAATTTATGATTAAGTATAGACATAACTTAAATTAATTGTTTCGACTTGTCTTAATATTTATGTAATTTCCTTTCTGTATTTTAATTTATGACCAGATATACACATTTAAAATAACTGTCTAAACTTGTATTACTATTTATATAATGATCCAAACTATATTAATTCTTCTCTGATATTGTTATTATAGAAGCAAATCATTGAAGTTATTGGAAAAAAAAAACAGTAGAGGCAAGATCATTTGTCTTCTTATCTAAAATGTCACCTTTCTCTTTCAGCCAGGCAAAGTGGCACACTTCTGTTATCCCAGCACTTAGAAAGCTAAGGCAGGATGACTGCTGCAAGTTCGAGGACACACTGCTCTACATAGTGAGTTCAAGGCTAGCCTGAACTACAGAGCAAGACTCTATCTCAAAAAATAAAATAAAATAAATTATCTTTCTCTTTCAAATATTACAACTAACCGATGCACTGTAGTTTTTGAAATAGAACTTAAAGAGTGGTATCAACTTAAAGAGTGCATGGCAAAGTTATCACAGAGTGATATATTCATGAGACACAAAACAATTTTAAATAGGAATGAGTAATGATGACCATATTTTTGTTTGCACAAGCCTCGACAATAAATGGTATCCTCACTTTGAATTCATGATGGACTTGACTTCAGGATTTCCAATCTGAGCATACACAGACTTCTAGTGAAATATTCCAAGATATTTCACCCTAACAACAGGCAATATAAGTCCAAGAGTGCTTTTTATAATAGTCACTCATAAATGTTCCCTTTGTTCTTGAATTATTTGCATAACATAGATATAAATACATCCACAGTGTTTCTTCTGTAGCCTTCAAATAATACCATCAGCCTTTTAATCAGGGCAGCTAAGACAACATGATATAAAGTTAACTTTTCCAGTAATTAAGGTTCATTGTGATTCATGATTTTCTAATTCCTGTGCTGAACACACCAAGATAGCATTTCTCCCATCTCTACTTATGATATTTATCTCAAATAATACTAATACTGGTTTAAGAATTAGGCCAGAGTCATAGACAAAGTACTACAGAATTTTAGAGCTAATAAAGATTTTAAAGATAATGTTCCCAGCATTTCAAAAAAAACTGATGTCCAAAAATGTGAAAAGACTTTAAAAGTAAGCATTCGTAGTTGGAAGCAAGAAGATGATGCAAGAACAATTAGGAAATATGAGAAAATGAAGATGTAAATGAATTCTAGTATATATAGTTGATATTGTGAAATAGATAATATTTAAAAGGAAAAAGAGTGTAGGGATAAATAATGAGGAGAAAAGAACGTGATAATAATTTTATAAAATGAAACAAAGCTTATGTATATGGGGGTGAGGCGCTGCAGGGTAGGTGGGGGACTGGGGAAAAAATGAGAATCAAGTTGTGTCATATTCTGGTACAAACTCTCAATGTTGAATGCAATGATGATGTGTATTCATAATGTACCAATAAAGATTTGAATATTTTTTTAAAAAGAACAATTACAAAGAAGGTTAAGTACATTTCATAAATACATAAGGGTAAGAAAACAAGGTCTTGGCCATGGAAGGAAATGGACAGTATTCTGTTATCCTTGGGAGCCAAGGGGTTCTGCAGCACTGTTCAGAAAATCCCTCTCCCCATGCAGTTGTGGGCTGGGACACTGACTTGCCAAGGCTGCTCCTCCCCACCAAAGCAACAAGCAGGCTGCTTCCCACCAACACTGCAGAGGTAAAGGTCTATCCCTAGATACAGTCTATAAGCAGCAAACACATGGTACTACTACATACAGTCATATTTATTATTAGTGGGAAATACTAGCTTCTAATCGAATCCACAGAGAAAACGTTTTAAATAATGATACATGTTCCCTGTTTCTGAAATGAGTATAGAAGCAGAAAAGGAAGGAAGGATGTGTCATGGACACTGTAATCCATGTGACCAAGGGTGAGGAGAGAAACATTTTTATACTCAAAGTGAAAATCCCTTTCTATTTTAAGGAACACTCCTTTAAAGAATTTGTCAAATGAGTCACCCGGGTTAGATCATATTCTCCTAGGACACTTACTTTAAAAAAAAATAAGCTTTTATTCCAGTTTTTGCTTTATTTTGTTTTCGGTGCTGGGTTAGAGCAAGTGTTCTACCATTAATCTGTGCCACCAATCTATGAAAATGCTTTTAAAGCACTCATAGAGGAAAAAGTTTAACCTGAAAAGGAAGAAAAGGCCCCCTTTCCAAATGCCCTTTCTGCTGATTACTAATCAGTCCACAGACCAGGAGCAACTATGGCAGATGATAAAGATGCCAACTTTGTGGGGATAAAATTATTCAAACACAAGTTCTCTGTCCCAAAGCTTCACACGGCAGCTTTTCTGTAGCTACTGGTTTCACAAAGCCTCTGTTTTGTTCTAAGATGATGTGTCTCTAGGGTAGAGAAGAGGACAATATGGTACTTTACAAACTTTTTCCATTTTCAGGATAAAATCATAATTGTGTATTTTAAATCAGGCTACATAAAGATATGTGTGTTTGGTTGCCATCTTATTGTTCACACATTTAAAATATGAGTGATAATACCAAAAATTACCAAAGTCTATATTCCAGATGTTCTTCTTAGTCAAAATAGGGGGGCATACTTAATCTACCCTCCATATCTCTGAGTATATTCTACATAAATTCTCTTTATGAAAAGCCCTACTTGTTTCTGAAATAATTTTGTTTTATATATTTAAAGAGTTGGAATCAAAAAATAAACTCATTTTCCCAAGTAATGAGGAAAACAGATCTTCATTTCCATATCCCAAAAGTCAACTCTGTAGAAATAAATTAACAACATAAAGTGGCAGACAACCTATTTATGAAGCTACATTGACAGCTCTGTGAAAACAAAAGCGGTTCACTCTTCCTCAAGAGAATTTGAGGACAGATCTTTAGTAGGAGAGGAATTAGTTTTTTGATTGGTCCCCAAATTATCATTGGAAATTGCTTAATTCAGTCCTGGGCCTGAGGGAACATGCACGCATGCGCGCATACACACACACACACACACACACACACACAATCCAACCTCTTTCTACACAAAGGGAAACACCAATGTTCACCATAAACCACAGGATAATGTTCCAAGCAGAGCAAGGATAGAACCATTCCTCATTCACTCCCTTCATTAACAGCTATCAATTAGCAATATCTTTGTACAAGGACTAGGCTAAAATGTCAAAGACGGTCTCTACCTTCAAAACTTGAAACCCAGTAGAAGAGGAACCACACTATTAACCACTCTATCTGTTAGAATTCTTTGCACTACAAGTGACAGAAGACAGAAGTCTGCTAGATGTGAATGCATGTGATAGGAATTTATTGGCTCATGTTACTGAATATTCTAGGTGTAGATTTCAGGCGGGACTAGGTTGAACAACATCAGGAAGTATCCTCTCACTGACCACTCGGGATTCCTGGATTGATTTCACTCTCAGGTAAGCTCCCACCTTATGATGATAAAGCCCCTGACACCTTCAAGCTTACGTGTTACCAGCTTAAGAATACTCATGGAAATAGGGCCATTGCCCAATACCTTTAGAACAAATCCCAGAACTGATGCTAATTGGATCTGACTGCAGTCAAATTCTCATGCCTACCCATCCTCAGTCACTACAAGGATGGAATATGCTACTTGCACAGAGCAGTAGATCCAAAGTGTGGGAGGGATGGTTCCACTAAAAAAGAAGCACCTTGTTAAGAAAGTCAGGAGGACAATGTGAGACTTGCAATAGGTAGAATAAGAGTCTACAGTGAAGTTTTAATTACTACCAACTGCTGAATTTTCCTTCCCAGGCTAGACCTACCTCCTGAAACCCAGGGCTCAGCTTCCTACCTGGCACCTCCAACTTATTATCATTAAATAAACCTAACTTTAATTATTAAATAAAACCACTTGTCCTACATCTGCTGTTATAATTACCCTTCAAGGCGCTTTAACTTCAGTCTTCTTCCTTCTCAGCTGATAGCAACTCTGTCCTTGCAAATGCTCAGATCAAATGTGTTATTCCTGTTTTTCTGCACTCTCCACATATAGTCTGTCAGTCACTTCTCACTGCCTCCACTGCGACCACCACCTATATGATCCACCAGCATCTCTGGCACTGATTCATGCAATACCCATATTCCACTTCCATCCTTGCTCATCTGGAGTTGATTTGCAGCTCTGCAGCTGGAGCAGTCCTTATAAAATCTGAATTACCTCATGCCCTTTTCTGCTTGAAACCCTCCAATGACTCCTCACTGTACTCAGAAGAATCCAAGTCTTTCACGACACTGACCCTGACTACCTCTCCCCAACTACTCACCTCTAGTACTCTCCCCTTCCCTCTTTCCCCCCAAGTCACAAGGACCACTTTGCTGTTCCATAAATGTTCAGGAGCATATTGCTGTGTTGGGGTCTCTTTGTAAGCTGTTCCCATTGCCTGGGACACCCATCTGCCTAGAAATTTATTGGCATGAAGTCCTTCCTTCCAAATCTTTGCTTGTGTTTTACTTTTCATTTAAAAGTACAACCACTCTTACTGACAGAAATCCAAATTCCCCTTTCTAGTTTCTCTGCTCCTTTTTGTTTAATTTTTTTCTTCATAGATCTTCTAAAACACTATAGACATTACCTACTTGCTTCATCTATCCTTTATTGTCTGTCTCTTTCCAATAGAATATAAACTGTGTGAGAATATTTTAAAATTTGCTCATTAATGCATCTGATGTGCAAAAGTTTGTGCCTGACAGCGTAGATGCTCAACAAGCACTAGTGAAGTGAATGAAGATGGAACTCTTTCAAATCAGTGTTAGTTTCTCTACCTTTCATATCTACTACAGGATCAGCCTCAGTCCTAAGAACTCCATATATTTTCCTTAGTTAGGTTTTTGCATTATTTCTGTTTGAACCAGATAGGGATGTCATCCACAGACAGACATGAACCTCTATCTGTCCCAAGCAGAACTCTGGGATCTAAGGTGTCAGAATTCTTTGGACAAGCAATAACAGAAAACACAAATAAAACTGGATAAACAAGTGGGGTGGGATTAGGAAGAAGAACGTAAAAGTGCAGAGTTATGTTGATTTAAAATCTAGCTTTATCTAAGTACATACACAGTATCACCAAGCAGTGGGGCCTGGTGGCACATGCTTATAATCCCAGCCTTCCAAAGGCTGAGGGAAAAGGATTACCATGAGTCTGAGGCCAGAATTGGCTATGTACTGGGTTCAAGGCCAGCCTGAACTACAGAGAGAGATCTTGTCTCAAAAAAAATGTCAGATTTTTTACATCAGTGAGCTCCTACTTTTTTCTGATTTGGCATCATTTCCAAGCAGGCTTTCACCAGATATGGCTTCTAGCATATCTACACCTATATTTTTTCATACTGACCATCCTGTCAGAAAAAATCCTCTTGACAATCGTGCCAAGATAAGTTCCATGCCTGTTTCTCCTTGGCCTGACTTGTGTTCTCTCCCCTAAACAAATTACCATGGCCAGGGAACAGGCATCTCTTATCTAGTCTTAAGTCTTTCTATGTCCACTCCTGCAGCTAAAAAATAGGGTAGATCCCAATGGACTATGGATCTATAGAAAGGATGATTTCCCAAAATAAAAACTGGGAAGTAGGGGGGAAATGAATAACTGGCAGACTTCAAAAAGTGTGAATGTTTCCCAAAGCTTTATAGGTAACAATTTTACTGCTTATATAGAAATTATTTTAGGAATATATAAAAAGCAAAGCCCAAAAGTTATTTCCCTTAATTTAAAATATTCCTATTATTTTCATTTATTGCCATAGTTGAAGACAAGTTCATTTAATTTTTTCCAAATAATCCTAGATATTGCTGAGTCCTGTATTACCTTCCCTGTTAGCACATGTTTAGTATTTCCTCAGTCCACATGCTAGATAAATACTGAGGCAAAGCCTTTCTTTTTTTTTGTTTTTTTGTTTTGTTTTGTTTTGTTTTTAGGTTTTTTTGAAACAGGGTCTCGCTTTGTGGTTCAGGCTGGCCCTGAGCTCAGCCTCCAACTCACATCACAGCAATCCTCCTGCCTCTGCCTCCCAAGTGCTGGGATTACAGCCGTGAACCACTACACCTGGCACTGTAGTATGTGGTACTGATTGCTGCTGGATGTGAGTCTCCATACCCCGTATGGTGTGTGGTTACCGGGAATCGAACCCAGGCCCTTGAGCTTGCAAGACAGGCGTCGTAACCACTGAGCTAACTGCCTGGCCCGGCAAAGCCTTTTTAACCTCTTTCACCCTTCCACTTAGGGGGCCCATCAAATGGCATCATCTTGACACTCTGTTTCCAGGTCTTTCAGTCAATCTCGACAGGAACCTCATGGCTGCCATTATCCTGATCAGTTCTCCCACAAGAAACTTCACCCCTTCCTGCTGGCAGCTGTGGTCATAAAAAATCAATAAACCAGAGGCCAGTCATATAAAAAGTCCAGAATGCTCTGGAAGGACTAGGAACTTCAGATCCTATCTCAGAAATCTAGAACTAGCTCAGAAGTCTCCATCTGTGACTATTCACAATTCTGAGTCTTGCTTCCCAGAAATATTTCTGAAACCAAACAAGAAAATCTGTAAGTATCAGATTGGTTTATTTGTTATATTTAGACAAAAATATTATATCTAGAATGGGGAGAGGAATCCCAAAGCTAGAAGTCAGTGCAGTGATCACCTACTCCTATACTTTCTTCATAGGAAAGAGACTGGAAGGCAACTGGCAGCAGTATAGATGCCACTCCCCATTGCTGCTAAGGAATGTCCACTTAATGGTAACTGAGACTACCAGCAGCAGGGATAGAAGAGAAACTTTAAGGAGAAATCATGTGTTCCAACCAGGTTTCTACCAGTTATTGCCCTACAGTTTTATTTTATTCTTTTATGAATTTATTTATTCCCATCAAAAATTTTGTTGACGCCTGTCATGTGCCAGGTACAAGGCAGGTCTCATATGAAAAGGATCCTGTCCTTTCCTTCAGACACTCAGTCTAGTTGAGGAGACAGATAGGTACTGGACTGCACCCAAGTGGTTCAGCCCTGACACTGACAGAAGAGACCAAGGAAGAAGAGGGTGGAAAAGAGGCTCCTAATCCAGTCCAGTGACAGCAGAACACAAGAGAGTAGAATCTCATAGAAGTCTCGGTGGATGAAATAAAAGTGAGTCCTAATGAACAAGCTGGGAAAGAAAGACAACACAAGAGTAAAAATAAACTTCCCTAGTAAAAGAAAGACCACAAAATCGAGGCCACCAAGATGTAGCACGGTGTGCAGAAACAGTAACTAGAGAACTTAATACAAACCAGATCTCGTAGAATCTTTTTAGGGCAAATTAATTAACTTGGCAATGCCAACTAAAGAACTACCAACATGTTCTTTGCAGGGTAGTATGTGATCTACTTTTGATTCTTGATAGGTCAACCTGGCAGCTGTACATATTAAGAGAAAAAACTACGTCAAAGAGAAAAATGGGTGAAAAATTACTGCAAAGGAAGACAGGAAGAAATGCATTTGGAAATATTTAGGAAGTTAAATCAGAAACTGATTGGATGTGAACATTGAAAAAATGATAAACCAGAGGCCAGCGTCTGTTTACCAGCTGGTGACAGCAAAAAGCAGAAGTATGGCTGAGCCACTGCCATGGAGACCAAGGTCAGAGCAGCAGCTGAGACAGTCTGCACTTCTAGGGCAGCACAGATGCCAATGTTTGCCATGGGCTACATGGATACAATGCAAAGCAGGTATGCTCAAGCCATCTCCGTGGGGACCACCTACAAAAGCCAGCCAGGCTGAACACCTTGATTTGACCATTATACATTATATACATACCTCAAACCACAAGAGTTGACCCCATAAATATGCACAGTTATTTTATGCCCCCAAAAAAGAGAATCTGAAGAGTTAGAGACTATAGGAATCACTGACAAGGTCAAAAGTTGAGTGGGCTGTACGCAGACATCAGTAGTAGACAAGGTCACACAAATCACTCTGGAAATCCCCACAGGCAGAATTCCAAAGAACATACAAAGGTCCATGACAGAATCAGCAGTGTTAACCCATACAGACAGTAACAGAACTAGTTGGGAGGAAGGGGACCCAACTATTGGGTCTCTGCACCTCACTGAGAAAAGCTGAGAAAGAAGAGAATCTTAGGACTCTGTAGTTCCTTTGAATGCAAGACTAACGTTTTGATATTAGACTAGACTAAATCCTTTTAAATCAGAAAATGAGTTGTAATTACCTAAAGAAGGACTTTTTACATAGCTGAACACGATGAGAGTAGAATGTGCCCAACAACTCGTTTAACAGCAACATGGTAGAAGCAATATGTCATGGTTCAAACTAATGTTTACAGAAAAATCAGGCCAATTTCTATTGTCTTGCTCCTTGAGCTTGTTCCATCAAATGTATTGCTTCCTCTAAATCAGTTAAAATAACATCACAGAGTTCCACATTCACATATGGTAAGACTCTTCTTTTTGTTGTTGTTGTTGTTTTGTTTTTTGTTTGTTTGTTTGTTTGTTTGTTTTAGTTCTTTGAGACAGGGTCTTGCCTTATAGTTCAGGCTGACCCTGAACTCACTATGTAGCCCAGGCTAGCCTCGAACTCACAGCAATCCTCCTGCCTCTGCCTCCAGAGTGCTAGGATTACAGGTGTGAGCCACCACACCTAGCTGTTTGTTTGGTTTTTGTGACATGATCTCACTGTGGAGCCCAAGACGGCTTCCAACGTGATATCATGTATGATATATACATATATTTTTTAATCTCTCCCATATATATAAATATTACAGTCATATTGATCATGACAATTTATTTTAGTTGGCCCTGTCAAGTCTAATTCGATCATCAGCACTTTTACCTCTTAAGCAAATGATAGAGTTTGTCTCAGAGTAGAACAGGCATCTTCGTTTTCTGGTTTGCTCATGCTTGCAATTAGCATAAACTTCATTGCAATCTGCTAAATACACTTGTTCGTTGTGTAAGGGTTAGTTTAGTTAAAATTAGGTATAGTAATTTTATTTATCATAATGCTATTAAAATGGCACAAGTAAACTACAGCACATCAATCTCGATGCTCTGAAAGCACATGACTAAGGTGCCCAGCCAGACTCTCCCCCATGTTCACAGTCTTGCCAAGAGACTCACCAAAACCTCTTGCAACCTGCCTGTATCTGACATACATTAAAGGCACCAGTGTTAATATGTGAATTAACTTTAGATGGAAAAAAAATAGGAGCTCTACCATTTTCTGCTTACTTCCCAAGGGCTCCTCTCTCATACAGCTTGGAGCATGCCAAGTATCTGGAGACCCCTAATGAGATCCACCTGCTCTGAACACCTATTATAGAATCTGTTGAGCAGGCAGAGGCTTGACCTTCACTCTTTTCCACCCCTTCAAGGTCCTGCTGCCTTAGGAAATTCCCGGATGTGGAGGAGCCAGGCTGCATGGCAGCTTCTCCTTTTTTAAAAACCTGAAACACAGGGCCGGGGAGTTAGCTCAGTGGTTCCGGCGCCTGTCTTGCAAGCGCAAGGGCCTGGGTTTGATTCCCCGATAACCACATACCATACTGGGTGTGGAGACTCACGCCCAGCAGCAACCAGTACCACATACCACAGTGCTGGCCGTGGTGGCTCACGCCTGTAATCCCAGCCCTCGGGAGGCAGAGGTAGGATGATCACTGTGATGTGAGTTTGAGGCTGAGCCAGGGCCAGCCTGAACCACAAAGCGAGACCCTGTCTCAAAAAAACCTTAAAAAAAAAAACCTGAAACACAAAATTCCAACTCTTCTCTCTGACTTGGGAAAGTGAAGAGTGGGGAGAAGTATCTGTTTGTCACTGGTCTGGAAATCTTGCTTTCTAAGGACCATAGGTGTTCAAGAGCAAAGGTGACCTCTGGGCTTATACAGTATGTAAAGCAGTAGTACTTGGGGGCACCCAGAGGATTGAAGCCAGGCAAGGGTCTAGTCCAGGGAACAACTGCTTATTTATTACCATTACTAAGCAAACAGCAAGAGTTTTGGTAACATTGTGATCTACAGGAGACTATTCAATGGCAGAAAAGTACTTCTCTTAAAATGTTTCCTTGGGCTAGGGATTTAGCTCAGTGGTTCCAGCACCTGTCTTGCAAGAGCAAGGATCCAGGTTCAATCCCTGGTAATGACATACAACAATGCTGGACATTGAGATTCACATCCACCAGCAATCAGTACCACATGCCACAGTGCTGGGCATGGTGGCTCACGCCTATAATCCCAGCACTTGGGAGGCAGAGGCAGGAGGATTGCTGTGAGTTCAAGAGTGAGCTCAGAGCCAGCCTGAACTACAAAAGCAAGACCTTGTCTCCAAAAAAAAAAAAAATTTTTTTTCCTTAAAAGTTTATGGTCTCAACACCAAGTTCCCTGTTCCATACCGGTATTTCTGTCTACTAAATTTCTAAAGTTATCATTCATAATTTTTCCCACCCTGAAACA
The DNA here is from genome assembly GCA_004026965.1 of Petromus typicus. Lineage (NCBI taxonomy): Eukaryota > Metazoa > Chordata > Mammalia > Rodentia > Petromuridae > Petromus > Petromus typicus. Next base: position 35,776 of record PVIR01013876.1, read on the forward strand.
CCACCATTGTCATGGTCTTTTCTATAATATCTTTTATTCTGGGACTCTGAGTAATATTATACATAGGCCAACTGGCCTTCAAAGTCTTCCTCCTCTTCCATCCTCTATTCTTGAGGATATTTTTATAAATCACATAGAGATATATATTGGATATTTTCCCATAAGAAAGTGTATTTTTCATTCTGGATGCAGATATATATCTGTTTTTCTTAATCGTTCCATGCATATACAATATTTTGGATTATACTAAATATAATTCAGACTTGTGTTTGTTTCATACTTTTTGTGGACACATGTAAAAAGAATTCTGGAATAATAAAAATAATTAATGGAAGAGTAAAAAGAAATAATAAATAACTTCAAGATAACAAATAGTGGATATTCTTCAAAATTAAAATGAGGTAAAAAGAGCAAGGATAATGTGTAATTTGGCAAATTCCATCACATTAACACATGCAAATGTAGTATGAATTTTAATCTACTTTAACCCCATTTGGGTAACAAATGCTATTTCCAGTTTAGTGATACAAGAAAAATACAAAATACAAAATAAAATAGTATAAGTATGTGTGTGTATTCTATTTTCTATAGAAAATGTCTGATAATCTTTCATATTGCTACCATTTGATCCCATGCTCACTAATATCTCTCCTAAGGCTAGAATAATAATTGTCAGCCATTGGATCTAGGTCAAAAGTTTCACAATATTTAATAAATTCACAGTAGCAGAATTTACTAGATATCTATAACACAATGTTTGTTATATTGATTTCAATAAACGTTCTTTGTAGCCATCTGGTGAGCTGCTATTTGTCATCTCTTATGTAGCAACCAAACCATGGATTGTTTTTAAATTTGAAAGCTTATTTAGTTAATATGAACTCAAAAACAGTATAGCAAACTAGTTTTCAGTGATGAATCGTATTTCAAATGCTAATTAGTTTCTACAACTTCATCCCAGAGTATGAATGCATCATATATTTTTATGTAATTAATCCTTCCATACTTATCAGTTCCTTTTTAAAGAATCTGAAGAATAGGAGGTTTAAAATATCATTTCTAGATTACTCCAATAAAAGAATACATTTGAAGAAGACAAATTCTATTTTTAAAGATAGGAAATCTTGTATTTCTAGAATCCTTTCCTCTCTCATTAGATTTCTTATTAGGAGAGTCTAATCAAGTAAAAGGAGTGCAGAATTCCTTTCACCACTGAAAAGGAGACATGCTGTGGAGCTCTGGTGCCCACCATCATTCTCCTTGACCAGCTGCAGAATGCTGGCTGTTCATGGCTCCCTAGCGCTCTCTTCTCTGAGAATGGCCCTCAGCCAAACAGGAACCATTTGACCCAGAAGCCTGTGGCTTCTACTTCCTCCAGCCCCGGGCAATGACTGTCATTAGGGCACCAAAAGCTGGTTCCCTTGCCTCAAGGGGACGTAATTTGGTGGTGTAATTTGTGTTTCAATCTCTCAGGGGATCTGGCCGAAGGCAGCCTCCAGCTGAGACCACATCCTTGTTTAGCTCCTATCCTTACCCTGTCATGCCTAGCTCCTGCCCTTCCCTGGGCAACAGTTCCTCAATAAATCACCCAAATAAGAATCTGTGACCTAGAGAATCTCTGATGCACAGCTTCTTATTCAGACAAGAGATTTCTCAAAAAAGAAAAATTCCTCCAGGGCCACTTGAGTTAAACCTCAGAAATCGCTGCCATTAGTCTATAAGGAACATATAAAAATGTCTTTAATAGCTATAATACATACTAATAATAATTTTTACTATCTATAGTAATAACATGATAATATATAAGATAATATGATATAATATTTAATATATGACATCAGAGGACCATCTGGAGAAATTTTTACTCTATTATTTTTCTTAAGTAAAGGGAAAAAAATATTAAAGGTTTGGCAGGGGGGATGCGGTCAGTAATAGAACACTTACCTAGAGGCCCTGAGCTCAATTTCCAGCCCTGCAATAAATTAAAAACAAATAAATAAAAAAGAAAGAAAAACATTTCAATGATATATTCAGAAGCAAGAAAAATGGGCCCATTAAAAATATTCTCATTTGAGCAACAATTAGATATATGTAAGAGCAAGAATTCAGTTTCGAAGGTAAGATTTAAAAATATATTTCTGCAAAATTTTTAGGCAACGAGAGTGGTTTCTTACACTTCAGCCAGTCAATAGCTTCTAGCATTACACTAGCTGTATGGAACACTTAAATGTAGTGAGAGAATGTGGCCAAGCCAGAAAAAGCAGGATGATAATTAATCACTTCAGACCTGGGCTGAATTCTCAATGTTGTCTTAATGGCTCAGCTCTCCTCTGAGCCATCGAGTCCCTGTACAGAAGGAAAGAAATATCTATAGCCAACTCTCAATTTTTTAGCTTTATTGGAAGGACTATTCATTCCAAAACTATTGAGTGTTTCTATGTGCAAAACACTTTGTTAGCTGCTGCATGGAACACCGAGGAGTAACCATGATTCTAGAATAGCAGAGACACACACAAAACAATACAGCTGTGTTTGGTTTCAAAATATGCTATGAAGGACGGTGGCCCAGGTCACTTTGGAAACACATCTACCTTCTCTGCTTTTCTCATTTCTCTGTTCCATTTTCTATTGGATATTACTTTATTTTATTTCACCTTCTTAGCTAAATCATAGATAAGTATCACTTCTTAAAAGATGTGTGGCAGCTTGAACTCCTCCTTCCTCTCTGTGATCTCCTGTTGAACCCTCTTCCTTTTATATTTTCTAGAGACAAGAGAATAAATGGAATTAGGCTATTTTGTCTATAAATATGTCACGGATTGTCTGTTTCATATGAAGCAGCTGCTAGACTATCTAGAGTGAAAATCACTAATTTAAAATAAAGCCAGAAAGTTCTTCCAATCTTTCTAAACTTAGCAACTCTGAAAGGTCAATCAAGCTCCATGGGAAGATAAGTGACATTAGGTCATGGCCCTTTGATATAAAGTTTACAAAGTTCTTGCATATATATACTGCATTTAATTTTCACAAAAATCTTGTGAGTCCAACCTCAAAGAAAACTGAAGTTCAGAGAAGTTATGGTTTGTCTGAACTCACAGTCCTGTAAGAGAAAAGCCAGAACTTGAACCCAACTCCTGTCTCTCAGCTTTTACTCCAGGCCTGCCTCCTTTAACCTGTCATTAATTTTGAGCACTGGATTCCACAGTGTTCTCTCTCCTATTCCCATCCCTCTTCAGCCACTACCTAAATCATTAGCGAATGTCTTTCAGCTGGGTATGCCTGTAATCTCAGAGCTTTACCTTCTATTTTGTCCAAGTCTTTAGAAGATTAGATAGATAATATATAGACTATCACCTGACAGACAGTAATTAACTATCTTTTTTTTTCTCTTCACTTGGCAGGTAATGATGCTGTAAGAAATAAATTTTACTGACCCAACTAGTGAGTAGAAACTATCAGATAAAAGAGAAAGAAATGATACAAAGTATATCTTGCTAGGACTCATATATTATTTTTTTAAATGTTCTAGTACTCTAGAAGAAAGAAGGTAAGAAAGTAGCTATAGAGGACAGGGAAATTAATAGATGCTGTTTATTGTGCATTTTATTTCTAAAAACAGGCAGCAGATAGGACCGAAACTGCAGGGAGTAGCTTGATGATCTATGACAAAAGTTGAATTTGCATTTTTTAAGACAACATTTAATTTTTAACACTATATGATAGGCGATTTCAACCATATATAAAAGCTGAAGAAGAAATACAGCATAATGAAGTCTGTATGAACTCAACATATCCTCAGTTATCAACTTAGGGCCAATCATATTTCATCTACTGTCATCTGATCACTGGGGTCTAGGGGTAAATTCATTCAAATCTCACCTCTTCCATTTACTGGATTATCTAATCTCTCTGTGCTTTGGACTGATTGCCTCTACAGAGGGGATAATGATAGTAACTATCTCACTGAGTTAATCTGAGGATTAAATAGGTTAAATACATATCAAGTGTTTTGTTCTTGGATTGCTATCCACTATTATTATTTGGAACCAGCAATGTTACCTATTTTGTAACAAAATCAGCAACAGAATGGCTAGATATAAACATACTATAAATCATAGTTTTGGGAAAAGCAGTCATTATTTTAAGGACCATGTGATCAAGAATCAAGTGGGACAAAATTTTCCTTTTCAAGTTACGAAAGTGATTACATGAATGCTTTTAGCTGTTACAATATCCACAAGACTCAGTAAGACAATTGTTCAAACCATTGCCGCTCTCCTGGCTTCACAGTTTATTGTAGTATTTTCAACTTTATGTGACTACCTCAGATGCCAGCCTCTTACTTTTGAAGTACACCTCATTATATTGTCATACTGACCCAGGCAAGAAATGCAGTCCTTTCTTCAAATTACACTCACTCCTGTGGAGCATTAATGAAATTAATGAGCTTTGCAGGCAATTTAGGGAAAATAGGTTTCCCTAACATAAGTGAAAACTGCCTCCTGTAACCACAGAGATAGAGTCATCCTTGAATATCCTTTGACTCAGTGCTGTCCAATAGAACTTTCTATGACAATGGAAATATTCTATTTCTGCACTCTCTGATTTAGTCACCATTAGCCACATGGGGCTTCCAAACACTTAACACATAGCTAATGTAACTGAGAAACTGAACTTCAACTTTATTTCATTTTACATATGTAAATATAAATAGCTGTATTTATAGTACATCTCTGGCTCCCTTCCTGTGTCCTCATGGGATCTGTACTGCAGAGTCCCGGACTCTCTCCTTCTTTCTCAGTCTTCCGATCATCTTTTCATGCTTTCCCTTAATTTATGCCAAGCAATTTATTCTCCGATAGCAGTGCCTTAGCTCCTGCTGATACCCTTGGGAATCTCAGCCAAATGATTTCTATTTACTATGTGCTTCTTAGTAAATTACTTAATTTCTTCGTGCCTCCGATACATTGTCTCTACAATAAATATAATAAGCAGGATGTGGAAGCCCCTGCTGTAATCCTAGCACTCTAGAAGGCTGGAGCAAGAGGGCTGCAAGCGAAAGCCCAGCCTGGACAACTAAATAACTTAGCAAGATTTTGTCTCAAAATTTATAAGAGATGGCTGGGCATAGTTGCTCATGTAATATAATCCCAGCACTAGGGAGGCAGAGGCAGGAAGATTGCTGTGAGTTTGAGGCTAACCTGGTCTACATAGTAAGCTCAGGGCCAGCCTGAATTACAAAGAGAGATCCTGCCTCAAAAGCTAAAAAAAAAAAAAAAAAAAAAAAAAAAAAAAAAAAAAAAAAACATTTACAAGAGATGTAGCTTAGTTCTCTGGGTTCACCCCTTAGTATCTCAACCAATTAATAAAATAACTATCTCATTGAGTTACTCTGAAAATTAAGTAAGTTTATATGTACATATAGACTAATGTTCCAAGTAGATTTAACATAGGTCATCCCTAAAAGGATACCTAAAAGGAATTCTGACAAATAAGAAATAAAATTTTCACCTTGCTACATAATAGGCACACTGTC
>PVIR01013877.1:0-41387 GCA_004026965.1 Petromus typicus
TCCTTCTTCCTTCTCTCTTTCTCTTCCCTCCCCCCTCTCTTTCTTTCTTTCTTTCTTTCTTTTTCTGTCCTGGGGATAAGACCAGGGCTAGGTACACTACATCCTCAGCCTTTTCTTTCTTTCTTTTTTTTTACCTTCCTTTTCTTTCATTCTTTCTCTTTCTTTCTTTTTCTCTCTCTTCTTTCTTTCCCTCCTCTCTCTCTCTCTCTTTTGAGCAAGACGTTACTATGTAACCCAGGCCAGCCTTGCACTCATGGCAATCCTCCTGTTTCCCAAGTGCGGGGGTTATAGGTGTGCACCACTGTGCCCAGCCGGCAGCGTTTCTCTTTTCTGGTGCCAAGGACTGAGCTCAGGGCCTTGTGTCTGTGAGCAGGCACAGCCCCACTGCTCTGGATCCCTGGCTCTGCAAACCGTTTTTAAAGTGAATTAATTTTCTGTTTCACTAATGCATTTAATCATTAAATACTTATGCAAATTCTAAGAAAGAAACTACATGTTTCCATAATTCAAAATTTGGTAAAAATAAATATTCTTCAAAAATTCTTCCAGCACATTCCCAACCTGTATTCTTCTCCTGGGAGAAGCAGTGTTCCTAGATTCTCATGTCTCCTCTCAGAGATGTGCTAGTCACAGAGAAACTGCACATTTCTGCTCACAGTTTTTAATTAATTAATTAATTAATTAATTTTTTGAGACAGGGTCTCGCTTAGTAGTTCAGGCTGGCCCTGAGCTCACTATGAGGCCCAGGCCAGCCTTGAGCTCACAGCCATCCTCCTGCCTCTGCCTCCTGAGTGCTGGGATGACAGATGTGAGCTGCCACGCCTGGTGCTTGTGCTTTTTCAAAAACTCATTCAAATAGCAGTCAAGTACAAACTCTGTTCTGCACCTGGATTTTTTTTTTTAGCTTAGTAATGCATCTTGGGGTTCTTTTCAAAACAGTATATCAAAGGCTTCATTATTCTTCCCTACATCCGCATTAGTATTCTCCAGGGTGATATCCCAAATTGCTGAGTGATGTCCTATTGAGGGAGATGTGTTTTTTTTTTCACATTCTTCAGCTATTACAAGCAACACAATAGCAACAAACCCTGTACAAATGTAAGGTCGTATGTGAGCAGACACCTGTAGGATAATTTCCTAGAAGAGGCATCTATGGATGGAAAGGTATACATATTTATCATTTTGAAAGACGTGTTGAAGTTTGCTACTTGGAAGCTGGACTAATTTATTCTCCCACTGTTACTGATCACCTAGGTTCACATGCAGGTTTGTTTGCTTGCCCTCATCAAATCAAAGGAGCCTGCACATTTTGGTAAAAAGGGAAAAAAATCTATTCAGACTTCTTCCTGAGGGGACAGAGCAGTCTATTTGCCTGCAATCACCATCTCCCCATGTTCATGTGGGTTGAGGCCTTTTGTAATAAGGGACAGAGAGGAGGAGGAGCACAGAGACAATGCAGAACCTCATGCCTGTCATCTGGCTCATTTCTCTTTCTTTGTGGGAAGTAACCTGGGCTCCGACCTCCAGGGACTCACACCTGTATTTCCTATCACTTTGTTTAGGCTGAAGGGTGGGAAGTGTTGGTTATGTGCTGCAGAAGTAGAGAGGAAGTATGGAGAAACTGCTTATTTCTACAAGGAAAAAAATCTAACCCTTAAATTCTATTTTGCAATGCAGGTTGCATCAGCAGCACCCTCTCAGAAGACATCTCAACATGTAAGTGTTTTATTGAGTGTTTATCATGTCGTGGACAAACGGCCAGTCAAAAGGGCGGACCCAACTTTGAATGGCTTCCCTCGGATGGTGAGGCTGACAATTGGCCCTATGTGGCCCATGGCACCTTGCATGATCCCTGAGCTCCCTGCCTGCACGCCAGCTTCATCATGTGCCCCTGGTCTTGCTTGAGTCATAACTGATAGAAAATAAAATGGACCCAGCCTTGGGGCCACTCTAAAGATAAAAGGGGCAGCCCTGGGGACAGAGCACACGGTGGTTGTATACAGTCTGAGGGCGGGGACTAGTGCTCAGGGGCAGGGGAGCACATGGAATTTTCCACCTAGCGGGTTCATGTATAACAGAATGGGGACCGGATGTGGCAAGACGTGGGGCATTATGGGAAGGAGAAGGACGATCTCCAATGGGAATGTCGTATGGGCTTGCTTCTCTGCTGGACTGACCTAACAGTACCCTGAGGCACCTCTGCCTCTTTTTCAGTTCTTAAACACGCTGACCTCCTGCACAGGGCTTTGGTAGGTCTCATGCCAAGTGTACAAAGGCCTTTCTTGCTCTTCTCTCCCTTCCCCCATCTCTAACCTTTTCTCCCCCATCTCTGAGTTGGGGTCCCTAGGATGTAGCTTCTCTTGCACCTTGCAGCCTGTCTGTCTCTTTTCAGGCCCAGAGTTACTGGCTTTCTAGGATGACTTAGTTCCACTTGGTCTTTCTCCCCAGTGTGTCTCCAAAGCCCTGCACTACCTAGTGGGTCTTCTGAAAACACATAGGGTGCTCGCTTCAGCAGCACATATACTAAAATTGAAAATACATAGGGTTGAATTTATTCACATAATATTATTGAGAAAATTTCAAATGTCTTTTGCCATCTAGGACACCAGGCTCAAAAGGTCACATATTCTGCAAGTCCATCTTTTGACCTCAAAAAGACAAATCTGCAGGGACAAAAAAAATACATCTAGCGTTGTCAAAATGCTGATGATCAAAATCTGAGCCACGTGAGCCTGCTGACCATTTCCTTCTCCATCAGTGAGATGAGGTTGCCTGTGCCCCACCCAAGGGTGCTGTGAGCACCGCTGCTGCCCATGCGGCCTGGTCACTGAGGGCGTGTGCAGCTTTCTCACCTCTCCTCTTCTCTCTTCCAGCAGATCCCTTTTACAGCTGGCTAATCTCATCTATTTAGTGTCATTTTGTCATAGTTTGCACTTTAGATGGGTCCCTCCCTTTAGATTCGAGAGGCCCCTGTGTCCATGGTTCGTGTTGACTCTGACCTGAGAGATGATCTCAGCTGGACTCCAACCTGGGGCTCAGAGCAGGATGCCTTCCCAGAACTCTAATCATATTCACAGTGGCGTGTCTCCCGTAAGAAAGAAGCAACCTAGGGTAATAAGAGCTGGGTGATCAAGAGCTGAGGGAGCCCTAAAGGGTGACGTAGGCAGTGAGTGACTCAGGCAGAGAAAGAGGGCAATGACCCTGCCCATCCCTCACTCACACCTACCCAGCCCCCAGCCTGTTTAGGGTCCCCTGTCAACACGTAGGGCACAGAATGTAGTTTGCATTGAAGACCCAAAGCTTCACCAAGAGCTCCAAGTCTTTGCTATGACTTTGGGCAGCTCTGTGGTGACCACCCAGCCATGGCTCGCATGAAACTCCTCCAGGAGACGGCCGGGAGTCAGAGCACAGGAGACAGGCTCAGGACACTGGGAATTCTTATAACTGTCTCTCGAGGGCCGTGACCCATCCAGTGAGTCAAGGGCCGTGAAGACAAGGATCTGCAGAGCTTGTATTCTGGACAGAACCTGCTACGTTTTGACATAGGGTTTCACAAAAGAAGCAGCTTTAGAATACTTTAGGGTAACTGTGATATCACAATGAAATTTTCTTTTTTTTTTTTTAAGGTTTTTTTGAGATAGGATCTTGCTTTGTAGTTCGACCTGGCCCTGAGCTCAGCCTCAAACTCTCATCACAGCAATCCTCCTGCCTCTGCCTCCTGAGTGCTGGGATTACAGGCATGAGCCACCATGCCCGGCACTGTGGTATGTGGTATTGGTTGCTGCTGGGGTGAGTCTCCACGCCCAGTATTGTATGTGGTTACCGGGGATCGAACCCAGGTCCTTGCGCTTGCAAGACAGGCGGCAGAATCACTGAACTAAATCCCTGGCCCACAATGAAATTTTCTAAGAATAGATCTTAAATGTTCTACCTACACACACATATGGGAACTTTGTGAGGCTAGATGTGTTGATTAGCTTCAGAGTGGCAATCATTTCAAAATGTTTATGTATACTAAAACATCTCATTGCATGTCTTAAATATATACAATCTTCATTTGTCATTTTATACCACAATAAAGTGGAAAAATATTGGGGATGGGGGTTGCAACAACTCGTTCATCTTCATATAGAGTGCTATGGTGATAGATATTAGGTTTGGCAGTTGGCCTCCCTTGTTACCTGTACTACTTGCAGTTGTTTGCATCCCTGGCCACACACTGGATTTACCTCAGGGGAGCAGATTAAAGAGCTGCTGCCTCACGTCTCACTCAACATTAACTAAATCAGAACATGTACAGTCTTGGTATGGAAGAAATTTAAACTGAGGCATGGCAGTGTCTGCCTTCTTCCCCAGCATTCAGGAGACCGAGGCAGGAAGATCCCTGAGCCTAGGAATTCAAGGCCAGCCTAGGCAATATAGCAAAATCAGTCTCATAAAACAAGTAAGAAAAAATAAAACAAGATGAGGTTATTACTTATAGTACTCTATTTTCTCATTAGCAAAATGGCTTTCAATGTACAGAAATTATTCTTGAAATAAGTTCAAAACAAATTTTATGGTAAATTATTAAGATTACCATTCATACAATGTTAAAATACTTTTCATTTAGTTGATCCCACTACTTAGTCTATGATGTTTTGAGAATCTCGAGCTAATTTAAGGTGAAGTGGAAAAACATTTGACAGTGAAAACTGTTTTACTTACTTATTTATTTTTGCAATGCTGGGGACAGAACCCAGGCAGGCACTGCTGCTGACCTGTGACCTCAGCCATTTACATTTGAAAATCTGAGGCAGCATCTCATTTAGTTGCCCAGGCTGAATTTGAGCTTATGATTCTCCTGTTATAGACTCCTGAGCAGCTGGTATTATCATGGGCAGCTAAGTTGGATAGAAATTAATATATAGAAGGGCCGGGGAGTTAGCTCAGTGGTTCCGGCGCCTGTCTTGCAAGCGCAAGAACCTGGGTTCGATCCCGGTAACCACATACAATACTGGGCGTGGAGACTCATGCCCAGCAGCAACCAGTACCACATACCACAGTGCCGGGCGTGGTGGCTCACGCCTGTAATCCCAGCACTCGGGAGGCAGAGGCAGGAGGATTGCTGTGATGTGAGTTTGAAGCTGAGCTGAGGGCCAGCCTGAACCACAAAGTGAGACCCTGTCTCAAAAAACCTTAAAAAAAAAAAAAGAAATTAATATATAGAAGGACAGGTCGTCAAGGAAGTCAGCACAAAACACAAAGAAGTGTGCCTGGAGCTGAGCATCTGGAGAAGGCCAGGCCGGAAGATGAAGACAGTGAGTGGCCAGGGTCGCCAGCCTCCCTGAAGGATAGACAGCAGCTTGAGATGGTACTGTAATTAGTGCCACCTGGTGCAGTGCGTCCAGCTAGGCCTCAGATGCCTCCTTCTTCTCATGCGCTCTTGCTATGTGACTCATTCCCTTAATAGGGCAATGTTAGCTATGTTGTAACTTATGTATCAACTACCCTCTGTGTCAACTATAGGTTGATTATAGTCTGGCCCATGTTGTACCCATGTAGTGACTTTGCTGTGTAAATTATCCCTGACAAAGGACCTTGGTGGCCACCTGCTTAGGACCCCTCCTGAGAACCCAGGAGTTACTCTACTCTCCTTATTTCCAATATAATTCTCCTAACTTCTTTCTTTGCTTCGAGATTTCATTGCTTGATGGGACCATGAACTCAGCACATTTGACCTCTAACAGGTTGGGAGTTATAGTTCCCCTATATCAGTATTACAGATATGTGCCACGGTGCCAGGAGCATTGAAAATATTTTAATCTGACAAAAGAGTGAAGCTATGATCTTCTTTCTAAGTATCCTCATGTTACCAATTCCTCAGGCTCAGATGCTTAGTTTTGTTTACTTGGTGCTGATGAAATCAAAGAAGGCCACACATTTTGGTTTAAAAACAAAACAAAAAACCTAGCTCTAGTCAGGTGTGGTGGTGCATGCCTGTAATCCCAGCATTTGGGAGATCAAGGCAGGAGTATTGCTGCAATTCTGAGATCAGCCTGGGCTACATGAGTTCAAAGGCAGCCTGAACGACATAGTGAGACTCTGTCTCAACAAAACAAAACAAACAAAAAGATAGTCTGAGGAGATGAAGGGTCTTATGTACCTCAAATCACCATCTTCCTGTGTACAGGGGGAACAAGGATTTTTTTTTTCCTGTTGTTGTTTGCTTTCTGGTTTTTTTTTTTTGGCTTTTTGAGACAGGGTCTCGCTTTTGTGGTTCAGGCTGGCCCTGAGCTCAGCCTCAAACTCACATCACAATCCTCCTGCCTCTGCCTCCCGAGTGCTGGGATTACAGGCGTGAGCCACCACGCCCGGCACTGTGGTATGTGGTACTGGCTGCTGCTGGGCGTGGGGTCTCCACACCCAGTATTGTTATGTGGTTACCTGGGAATCGAACCCGGGCCCTTGCGCTTGCAAGACAGGTGCCGGAACCACTGAGCTAACTCCCCGGCCCTGCTTTCTGGTTTTTGAGACAAGGTTTCTCTATGTAAGTTAGGCTGGCCTCAAACTCACTCTATAGTCCAGGCTGGCCTCGAACTCAGCAGTGATTCTTTTGCCTCGGACTTCTGAGAGCTGGGATTTCAGGCCTGCATCAGCATGCTTTGCAAGGGTCATTTATAATAAGGTAAAAGGGGTGGAGGAGCACCGAGAGACAAGTCAAGTCTCCACACCTGCTTTACTATTTTCAGTCATCTTTGGTTTCTACTTTGTGAGAAGCAACCTGGGATACAACCTTCCACAGCACACACGCACATATCCTGTCACTTCTTGTAGGTGAGGGGAAGAAGTCTTGTTTATGTGCTAGAGCTGGGTTTCAGAGAAATTGCTTATCCCTACAAAAAAAAATCTAGCTTTTAAAGTTTTGTTTTGTAGTGCTGGTTATACTCTACTTGTAATCAGAGCTAATGCTTTCACTTCAAAATTGAAACTTGAAAATTCATTTCACCTACCTGACTTCAGGCCAAACAAAGCAAAACAAAACAAACAAACAACCATTTCTTTCAGCAAAAACCAGAAATATCAGTTCAGTTAAAATCACCTGAATATTTAACCATTTAAAATGATGAAGAGAATACTGTTTATTGACTTCAGGTTTACATACAATCAATATACATATTTATAGTTATCATGTAATTGTTTTGCAAGAGATAGTCAGTATAATTTTGGTGAGTATTTTCATGCATGTCTGTCAGAAGATGCAGTGATATGAGAATGCAGTTAAAAGAATTGTGTCTATTAAAAAAAATTCAGGGTTATGGTTTCAGCACAATAGTAGAGCATTTCCTACCAGGTATGAGGCCCTGGGTTTGACTCCTAGTACTGCAACAACAAAGAAGTCAAGATCTAAATTTGGTTTTCTAAGAACACAGCAAAGTTCATAAAAACACCTTCAGTGTGATTACTCATCACAAGATTTATCATAGGACATTCTGAAACAATAAACATAAAATACTATACTACTTTCCAGTCAGAATCAACAATACCAAAGGAGATTCACAGGGGTGTGTGAAGGCCAGTGAATATTCAGGAACTTTGAAATGAGGTTGTCAAATCACAGTAAAGGGATTTCACTGTGGAAATTAGCCAACAGCGTAATTCAGGGCATATCCCCTTTTAAGAAGGTAGGTTTCCAGCACACTACTGTCCAGAACAGTGATACCAGATGTGAGTAGGGACTTGCTTAAATGATAAGAGCAATTAAAGCCGAGGAACCAGAATTTATAAGCAAAAGCTTTAACTAAAAAAGAGGAGAAATAAGAGAGACTTCAACCTGAAGGAAAGAAGAGCTCAAAGTGTCACAGCTCTGACAGACAAAGTCGGACTGGTCCTTCAACAGAAGGATGGGCTTTTATGATGTGGCTGGGATGGGCTCAGGGTTGAGAGTTTTCCACTGGGTCATGGGTATTATGTTTTCTGAGGCTTGGTGGGGGATGACACCCTCAGAGATATGTTGTTCCTCGTGCTTCATAGTGCACTTGGTCCTTGTGATACGAACAGGATGTTTTACACCCTCATAAGATTATTGGCAATAATTAGAGCCAAATCTTAGAAATCTCATGGTTTTGTTTGTTTGTTTGAGGCAGGGTCCTGCTTTTTTTTGGTAGTTCAGGCTGGCCCTGAGCTCAGCCCTTGAACTCAGAGCAATCCTCCTGCCTTTGCCTCCGAAGTGCTGGGATTACAGGTGTGGGCCACCATGCCTGCCACTGTGGTATGTGGTTCTGATTGCTGGTGGGTGTGAGTCACCATGCCCAGCATTGTTGTATGTAGTTACCAGGGATCAAACCCTGGCCCTTGCACTTGCAAGGCAGGTGCAGGAACCACTGAGCTAAATCCCTGGCCCTCATGGTTTTTTAAAAATTCAAATCTTTATTGGTACATTATATACACACATCATCATCACATTCAACATTGAGAATTTGTACCAGTATATGACACAATTTAATTCTCATTTTTCCCCATTCCCCTATCTACCCTACAACCCCCTCCCCCTATATACATAAGCTTTGTTTCCTCTTTCTTATTATCACTACATTATTTTTCCTTCATAATTTACCCCCACACCCTATTTCCTTTTAATTATTTTCTGTTTCACAATATCTACTATATATACTAGAACTTATTTACCTCTTCATTTTCTCATATCTGAGAAAATATACAATATTTACACTCTGTGACCTATTTATTTCACTTATAGGGATATCCTGAAGGTACATCCATTTGAGTATAAATGACTAAATCTTATCATTTTTTATGACAGAGTCATACTGCATTCTGTAAAAGACATTTTGGTTGTTTCCGAGATTTACCTATCACAAACTGAGCTGCTATAAACATGGGTTCACATGTGTTGCTGTGATATCAATCTTTTAATTCTTTTGTGTATATACCTAGCAGAGCAATGGCTGGGTCAAATGGGACCTTTAATGTTAGTTTTTTGAGGAATCTCCTCACTGATTTCCACAGGGGTTGTCCGAGTCTACATTCCTACCAACAGTAGAGAAGGGTGCCCTTTTCTCCACAGCCTCGCCAACATTTGTTGCACGTCTCATGGTTTTACCAGAGTTCACTCTGGTCTGGTTGTCTCTCTTGACCTTTCTGGAAGACTGAAGTCTCTGTGTAAAGCCTTTGTTACTCCCTGAGTTATTTGAAATATAAAGGATTGTCCATGGTTGCTCGGATGGGAATAGGGCAGTACAAACTGGGAATGCTGTTTTGAAAAGCACCTTGACTACTTTTACAGATTTGGTAGGGAAGGCCTCAGTCCAGTCTATAATGGTGTCATTTAGGACCAATATTTGCTTAAATCTCCCACATGGTGGTATGTGTTGCCTCTCCTCTTTATAGTTTCTAACAGAGGAGGTGATTTGGGCTTGCAAGGGTTGTTGTTGGCATGGAGTAGGCAAGGTTTGCAGACCTATCAGGTGGTTGCCGCTAGTCCTAGCCCTGTAAGGATCTGAATGATCATTTCCAATGTGGCATCTCTTCCCATAAGAAAAGAATCATGAGGATCTTCAGGGGCTGTAATGCTGTTCTTCTTGTCTGTCAACCTTTTGATTTCTAAGGAGACTTTAGCCATGTCTCTTTGGTGTCCCTTGCGATGAATGACAGTGACCTGCTCAGAGAGACTGCTTCTAGGAATTGTAAAATTTCTTGCTTGTGCTTTATAGATGACTGCTTATTTGTTATCAAGCCATTTTTTCCCCAAATTGCTACATGAGCATGTAACATCAGAAAGGCATATTTGGACTCTGTCTAGCTATTTAGCTTTTTAACTTTTCTTAATTAATGCTTGATAAGAGATATGAGCTCTGCTTTTTTAGCAGAGGTCCTTGGAATTAGGGGTTTAGATTTAATGGCTTATTGAATTGAAAAGTGCATATTCTGCCTTTTGATGTCCTTCTTAGACACTACTTTCAGTTAGAAAATCAGTTGGAGTCTTTTAATTTTATTGCTAACTTTGTATTTTGTTATACCATGAAGCAGGATCCATCAGTTGGCTAATTAGGTCAGGGAAGCCTGACAAATCTAACAGGTAGAATCAACTTTGACTTTTGCCACGATATGAGAATTGCCCCTAATTTTTCCAGTAAATCCCTGCCTATTAAGGGAGTAGGACATCACAGGACAATTAAAAACTCATTATTGACCTTTGAAACAACATTTTACAGCTGGAATAAAGAGGCTGTGACTCAATCTTAATTATAACTATAGACCTAGGGATGGTTTTTCCGAGAAGGAAGTTAAAACAGAATGAACTGCCTCTGTATCTACTAGTAACTGGTCACTCATGACATCTAGGATTACTCCGCATTATTCATGGGCAATGGTGATGCCCGTGTCCAGGAGTGAAGCAGGTTACCCTTGGCTTCTTCAATCTTCATCAAAGAGGGAGATGAGAGTTCTGGTCTAGTCCCACTCTTGGAGCAGAGATAGTCGATCCTCCAGTGCCATGATTTAGGCATGTTAACCACTTATAGCCAGAACAGGGTCTGGGTGGTGGCTTGGTATAGTCACATCCCTGATGCACAGGCTTCTGGCATTTAAGACAGAAACTCTTTCCTCTATTGTCCTTGGGTGCTCCTTAGACAACATGGGTGTTTTTAAAGCATTGGCAATTGCTATGGTTATAATTATAGCACTTCTCCTTTCGCCTTCATCTGTATCCCAAATGTTGAACGTAGAAAGTCAAATCCAGCAATTGGGCCATAGGCCTCTAAGGACTCATCTGAAGTGGTTGCAATTTGTGCCAGATATCGGGCTGATTGACAAATGAAACAATGTCCCCTCAGTGCTTATCCTTTCCTGAATATGTATATTTTTGAAAGGTTTCTACTAATTGGCTATGGAAGAGAGTTGGATTTTCCTCTTACTCTGTGTCACCTCTCTCACCTTTTCTAATTAATAGGTTTCCTTCCCATAATAAAACTAGCTATCATGTCAGACATCATTTTTAGTCCATCATTAGTTTTGCAGTCCTGGTTTCATTCTGTTGGCACAATATCAACCTCACCAGGGTAGGTTCCTTCTCTCTTTATAGTATTGCAGAATATTTGCAGGGCTTTTCTAGGATTCTTTGTTTTTTATCTGGAGTGCAGAAAGTGACCAAGATGATTTAGAGATCTTGCTGTGATAATGTAAAAGTGAGGGTTAAATTTTTTTTTTTTTTTTGAGACAGAGTCTCTCTTTGTAGTTCAGGCTGCCCCAGAACTCACTATGTAGCCCAAGCTGGCCTTGAACTCACAGCAATCCTCCCGCTCCTGCCTCCTGAGTTCTGGGATTACAGGCATGAGCCACCATGCCTGGAATTGTGAGGGTTAAAGCTTAAAACCCATGTGTAAACCTATTAGGACCTGCTGGCTGTCAGCCTAGATATTCTTTGCATTGTTGAATATCCGCAACTGAAAAAGGGACTTGGATTCAAATATTCCTCTCTACCTCTGAGGCTTCCTTCAGGTGCAGGATGAGTTGTGAGTTAGTTGAGTGCAAAGTACCACTCAGAATACATCATGCAGGGGTTACAGCTGTGTGAGGAGCATGATGAGAGGGCTGAGGAATACTGAGTTTCTCTGGAGTGTTAAGCTCTAATGGAGTTCCTTAGTCACCTAAACTGGAGAGGACTGATTTATTGGAGGTTAAGGAGACCTCCTAGAGTGGGTATCTTCCTTAAACAGAAGGGAGAGACCCTTTTGCCTGTGAGAGACAAATGAATATTTGAAGACACAGTCATCAAAAATATCCTTCTCTTCCTCAGGGAGCACTCTGATTACCATAGTTTCTTGGTTTTTCCAGTAGTAAAAAGCTACAAAAGCCTGAATATAAGGGATTTCACTCTACTATGTTTTATGCAGAAATGATCTAAATGAAAATAGTATCATGCTTTAAACAGCCATCCTGTACCCATCTCTCAGCATTCCTAGTTCATGCAGGACTCAAACTGTATTGCAATAATAGGTAAGTCATTCTTTTCTTAAATTGGCAGGGTCAAACCATTTCCATTAATCAAGGATACCTAGTGGCAAGATACATGGAATCTGCAGGGTGCTGTTCATATTGTTGTCTGTAGTTTATCTATGCAGAGGGGGAGGGGTGGGGGATCTTCAGACAGCATCCCACGCAGAAGGAGAAGACATTTTGAAGTTCCTTGTGAGATTTAATTACTTACTAAGCAGAAGTCTCTGGCTGAAGCCCTGGCAGAAGCACCAGTGGCTTACTTGAAGAATGGGGCCCTCTGGGGGCTCCCTTAGCCTTAGGAGTCTTCATACTGTGGTCTACCAACTCCTTAGGGAGAAGGGTGGAGCCCTCTGGGGGCTCCATTGGGGATTTTCATGAGATCAGGGTGGTGCCTCCCATCTGGGGGCTCCCTTAGCCACTTGAGAAACAGTAAACTGTTAAGGGTTCAGAGTAGAGCACCTCCCAACCGAGGATTCTTCTTGACTGTGGTCCACTAACTCCCTAGAGAGAAAGGTGGAGCCCTAGCAGGGGCATCCTTGGAAATTTCCAAGAGATCAGGGTGGAGCCCTTCAGTGGGCTCCATTAGTCACTTAAACCTGGAGGAACAGGGTGGAGTCCTCTCTGAGCCTCCCTTAGAATCAGTAAACTCAAGAGATCAGCATCAAGCCACATCTGAGGGTCCCCTTAGCCATCTGAGAAACAAAATCCCTTGCATTTACCCTGATAGGTATAACTAGTACTTTGTTAAAGGCAGTAGAGATAGAGCCCTCTTTTAAAACAATTAAGAAGTTCTAAGTACAAGAATGGTTCTACTTTTATGTGGGAGACTGCAATATTGATTATGTCCAAAGAAGCCTGTAAGACATGTAGGCTATTGGGACCAAGTCCCGCTGAACAACAATCTCTCAGGAACCACATGATCTCAGAGCCCATCCAAGAGCTTTATTGACAGGCCAGTGAAATTGGCCATGGAGGTAGGCCTGGGGTTGAAATGAAGCACATTATTTATAGGCAAAATCCATTACACTCCATTACCAAATTTCTGTTTGCAGAAGTGAATTACAGAAGCCAAGATAGCAATGGTTAGATCATCCTGTTACTATGGAATAAGTACATAACTAAAAACATTTCCTGTTACTATGTTATGGGTACAATCTGTGCCTATGCACATCAGATAGGGGTGGAGAGTTCCCGTAGACACAAGTGCTGGGTTCACAAGGAGGTTACAGAATAGAAAGTGAAAGTTTTTTGTTTTTTTTTAAGGTTTTTTGAGACAGGGTCTCACTTTTTGTGGTTCAGGCTGGCCCTGAGCTCAGCCTCAAACTCACATCATAGCAATCCTCCTGCCTCTGCCTCCCGAGTGCTGGGATTACAGGCGTGAGCCACCACACCCGGCACTGTGGTATGCGGTACTGATTGCTGCTGGGCATGAGTCTCCACACCCAGTATAGGTATGTGGTTACCGGGGAATCGAACCCGGGTCCTTGTGCTTGCAAGACAGACGCCAGAACCACTGAGCTAACTCCCCAGCCCCCGAAAGTTTTTTTTTTTTTAAACAAAATGGCTGTCATTATGTCAAATTGGGTCTCACATAGGCTGTAAAGAGTTAACCTCACAAATAGCTTGTTTTAAGAAGTGGATCTGGCCAAAACCTATGCATTGAAGTCAGAGTAACTTGTATCCAAATTCCATACCAACAACTAAAACTTTAACTAGGGAAAGAATGTTCTAATTGCAACCACATATTTCGTATGATTTCTTCCTAATTCAAGAAGGCCTTGTCTATTTCCTTTACAAGGCTTGTCTCTATTAGTTTTCTTAGAGACTGCACAATTATGCATCTGTGCACATAGTCAAACCCTCACACTTAGCTAGCCTTTACCCTAATTGATTATTAAGACAAATCAGTGACCTGGACCCCTCAGCACTTTCGTTGGTTGCACCAGCCCTGGTGGTCCTGGCTGCCTTCTTTCTGTCTGTCTTATTTCTGTCTTTTAGTTTTTTTCCTTAGGTTTATGTTGTACACTGAGCAGGAGTCTGGAGCCTACAGCAGAGGTTTCTGGTAATGTTTCAGAGGTTTACAGTACTTTTGCCTATGCACAGCCACTTTAGTTGATGTTTACTGGCTGTTCCTATGTTTTGCTCAAGCCATCAGGTATCTATTTCTAAATTATTTTAATTTTGTTACAGAAAATAAAATAGGGAAGAAATCTAACCTGATTTAGAACAGAAGAAGGGAGAAAGTCCATATGATCTTTAAAATTGGAGGCTTAGCTGTTATCTACAAAGGTGAGATTTGCTGGGGGGGGGAAGGGTTGGGGGAGGGAGGATGGATGGAACCATGTAATCAACTAAAATGGCTGACAAACATGGTTAATTCAGGTGATTTACATGGTGAACCAAAATGGCTACCAAACATGGCAGAAAGGTGAAATAAGGTCCTCAGAAAGTGATTTACTAAGCATTCACCCCGGTATAAAAAGCCATCTAAGGGAAAGGTATTGATGAGAATTCAAGCAGGAATAGGAGCAAACTAGACAGGTGACCACTTAAGCAGACCAAGTGAGAAAGCTGGGCTAAATGTTACAGAAAGCTGGAACATGAGGACAAATAGGGATATTAAACTCTAGGTCACATACATGGAACCTGAGGGTTCTGGAAGCTCTTTATTGATTTGTACCCCAATAGGTGACCAAAAATGGGAAAATGGAAGAACGAAAAGGGGTGATAAACTCGAGGCTGACCTATGCAGCTCATGCTGGCTGGGAAAAACACAGAAGCTATTTTCCCCTCCTCCATCCCATATGTGGATACACTAGGAAACTAGTCCTAGAGCCATGAAAAAAGTCAGTTCTTTATCTTCTGTTTATTTCCCCCCCCCCATTCCCATTTTCTCTGATAATTAAAGGATTTGAGTACTCTGGGGGATAAATGTCTGCCTTGGGAGAGAAGAGATGAGAAGGGGATCGGAGCTTCATAGGATGGAGGCCTCTTGGCCACGGATTTGAGAGAGGAAAACAAAATCATACCCAGAGGCCTTACCTCTTGGATGGCTTACCTCACTGAGATGTGTTGCCAGGTTTTAGAGTGCTGGAGTCCCCTTTTAGAAGTAGTTTCTAGATGCTTTCTATCCTGAACAAAGAATTGGACAAGATAAGTACAAAGGGGAATAAGGTTTACGGCGTGTGTTTAGATGTCCGCGCAAAGCCTCATGGGGTCCTCACAGGCGGGGCCTTTTTATAGGTGGCTGGATCTAGAGTGTGTGGCTGGAATTAACTCCCGGAGCAATGCTAGGCACAAGAGCACTACGATTAAGGGGATGAATGCTCCACGTAGTCTGGATAAAGGGGGTAGAAAGATGCTGTTAAAGTCTCTTGCTGCTTCTGCTGTCTTCTGTGTACAAACAACGGTTTTCTCTTTCTACCTGTGCCACTGTGCCTTGGAGCTGGCCATCTCGGGACTGAAACCTCTACTACTGAGTTAAATGAACCTTGTCCCTTTCACCTTGGATGTTCAGTATTTTGTCTCCGTTGTAAGGGAGAAGTGACTAGGACACAAGGTTTTGCATTTATTAGATACGTAAAGAAAAGAGACACACTCTGTAGGCCACATGTGGGCCAATGAAAAGTAGGAGGAGAGGTCCGCTCTGCAGAATGAGAGCGGAGCGCTGTGGAAGAGCGAGCGCCTTGAGAAAGCTCCGCAGTCTCTTCCATGAGCACCACGGCACAATGTTTTCCTTCCAAATACCTCTCCTCAAAGCATTAAAATTTTTTTTAAAAAAATCTATTCCCGGTGCCACCCATAGGGTTTGAATCAATTTCTTAAGAAAGAAATTGTGTCCCTCCAGTCCCTGAAATATTGCTAAGTTGTTATCCGGTGCTTGGAAGAAGGTAGACAGATACACACGTGACCAGGTCCCCGCAACAGATAGAATGTTATAGACAGATACGTTAGATAGGAATTAGTAGGCAGTAAGGAAGGGGCTGGGCCCTGAAGGGAGCGAATGTAGAGGATGAGACATATCAAAATTGTAGCTGGAGGCAAATTTGAAGAGATTCAGGCACCAAAGTGCAAACTCGAGGGCCAGGCCTGCAGTGAGCTAGCAGCTAGAGATCAACAATAGCTTGAAACTATAATGTGGTTAGCACCCCTTGGTCCAGTGAGCCTAGATGACGTATCAGATACATCGGTGGCGACCCGAATACCCCGACTCATACTTTCACCCCTTTCCAGGAATACCTTTGTTTTTTCATTGTTAGAAGTTGTAGAAAAATCAATGTGAATAATGCTTGCTGATATACCTTTGCTATATGCTTTGCTTCTGTTAGCGAACTGACCTGATTTAAGTGAGTTCTCCACAGAGAAACAGGACAAAGCAAACAGGTTGATTTCAGCACATGACAGTCGCTCCTCAGTAAATAGGGCAAACAGACTCAAGAGAAAGTCTACAACCCTCTTCCCTGCCCCGGCGTCGAGAAGTCCAGTAATTGTTTACACACCTGAGCAGACTGTTTTGGGCGTCCAAGTCATAAACACTTTACCCCAGATTCCTTTCGCAGTTAGCTGCTGATGTCCCTCCCCTGGGGTTGGCCATCCACTCGTGGGTGAAATCTCTCCCAGAGAGCCTGTCTCTTTCTCCCAGTGTCAGCCCATCCATACACGGATTGATAAACTCAGCTTTTCCCAAAGAACTACTAGAATCTCCCGACTTTAGTCCCTGTCTACAGGGATAACATTTCCTTTCAAAAGCCTGCTTTTGAAAAGGGGATTATTTATGACAAAAACAAGGTTTGGCTGACAGATAAGAACACGGGGTTGTGCAGGTGCAGGAAGTGCTGACAGTGGGAGAGGTTGTCCTGAGCCACTGCACCTGCGAGGCTTTCCTGGCTGTGCTGCACCATGAGGTCCTTTCAAACAAAAACGTGTACGAATTAACTGTCCCCAGTCTCACCAGTGAATTGAGATCAGCCCCAAGAAGATAGATTCAAGTCAGGAACCCAAACCCCATCCAGAGCCAGTTTTTTTGTCCCCTCTTTTTTGGTGGTTCTGGGGATCAAACTTGCGTGCTTGTACTTCCAAGGTAGGCACTACTTGAGCTACCTCCCCAGCTCTAGCCAGTTCTTTCTGAAAAGCAGCCTTTGTCAATGCCTCAGGAACACATTAGGTCTTTAGTTCAGTAATAAGTGGAATGGTTGCAAGCCTATCCTAGTCAGATTTAATTAATCATGTAAGGAGATAATTTTATTCTACCTTGTTATTAAAAACAACATGAGGGTATTTACAGTTATAAATACAATGGAAATGAATTTTTAAAAAGATATGGGAAACAGGTTATGACAAAGTGGGAAATATTGTATTCATATGGGTAGAGTTTAAGCATGAAATTTCACCTTGGTATTAGCACAAGACGCAAAAACAGAAATGGTGGACCATGTGAATTTCATCATTTGATGAAAAAGAAGGGGTACTGGGAAGGACAGGGAGGCAGAGAGGAGGAAAGGGGCAAAGTCACAGCAGAACTTTTTTTCTTTCTAAGCAGTACATTTGGGCCCAGGACGTAGCACAGGGGTACAAAGCCTGTTCTACAAGTGCAAGACCCTGGGTCCAATTCCTGGTGCCGAAAGAGAAAAAGGTAAAAAAGCAGAGACTCTTCCCCCCAAAAAAAAATTCAAAAAAAGAAAAAACATTTTGTGTGGAGGAGAAAATTCTGCCAGGAAAATCAGATTATAGACCGCTGTGTAAGGGACTTGGGGGTAACTTGTTCAGAGATGTCCTCAACCACAGTTTTCCGGGAGCAAATATGGTCTGGGTCTTACCGTGAAGTTACGAGAGCATGAATCAGTGGTGTTTCTTTTGAGGGGAAGAGTCCATTTATAATTCAATTCTTCATCATTGCCTGGTCTCATGACACATTTATTTTTAACTTTGGCTTGGGGATGAGAGGTGATTGGTTACTCCTCATGACTTGCTTTCCAGAAAGATGGGTTTTATTTAGAGCCAGAGCGGATATAGATAACACAGACAAGCCAGTCTGAGCCACCAGAAACCCCCAGGCTTTCTTTTCTTATTGGTTTCTCAATACTGTATTTGCCCCTAGGTGACACTATGGAGACAGAAAGTGAAATGACTGGGAGAGTCTCAGCCAAGGGACACAAACAGCGGGACTCCTTCTTGGGCTGCTCAGGAGTTTCGGCTGTTGGAAATTCCCACATGCCCATTTTGGCCTTTCCACCTAAAGTGTGGTCAAGCTAGGACAGTGGATGCCAGACCTGGCATCCGGTAACAGTCACCCCTGCTCAAAAGCAATAATCCTGGCCCTACAGGAGAGTTTCTCTCCTGGACCAGCTGACAAACCGGCCTTGTCCCAATATTTGACTTTGTGTACACAAAGACAACTTTTCTAGTATACTTTCGCTGAGGGATTCGATTAGCTTGTTTTCTTGCTTCTTCTTACCTGGTTCTTTTGCAGCTGATGTCAAATACTTGCATTGCAATAGCCAATGGAGGACACTCAGAGCATGTGGGTCATTCTCAGGGGAGCCTCCAACTTCTCTGGATTCATAACTAATTTGTTTCGCGTGGGAAAGGGGGCGGAATTAAGTGCAAGCATACCTCACCCACTTCTAGTCTTCTTAGTGAGACAGTTTCCACTCGGAAATGATACAACAATGGATTCTTCCCAGGGTTTTGCCCTTTGGAGGCACAGGCTCCTTCCTAGGTGCCAACTGCCTGGAAGGGATGATGAGTGTCTCTCTAAGATGGAGCACAGTTTTATGACCAGTAAAGAAACATGAGTTTGGCTTTGGGAGACAATGTCCCCTTGTTTGTGTCAAGTTAAGTGACGGGAGGTGACCTCCTCTTGTTTGTTTAACCGGTGCCCTCTGAGCACCCTGTGGAGTTCTGAGTGTGGCAGAGGTGGGGATTTCCCTGCATGGGTAAGACAAGTGATTCACTGTTTGGGTTTGTTTCTCTTTTGTGACTGTTAGTTTTGACCTCTCTATGAAAAGAAGAAAAAGAGAGCATCAATTAGCCAAGGTACTTTTATAGGAATCTGGATATACAGGCAGATATTCCCTGGACTTCCCCAGAGGTCCAGGGAATAACATTAGTAAAAATATTAATAGTGGCTCTTCTCAGATGGTGCTCACTGTGTCCCAGACTGTCTTCCGAACACTTGTTTCACTTTACTTTTGGGGAAGTTTTTTTTTTTTTTTTTAGGTTTTTTGAGACAGGGTCTCACTTTTGTGGTTCAGGCTGGCCCTGAGCTCAGCCTCAAACTCACATCACAGCAATCCTCCTGCCTCTGCCTCCCGAGTGCTGGGATTACAGGCATGAGCCACCACGCCTGGCACTGTGGTATGTGGTACTGGTTGCTGCTGGGCGTGAATCTCCACACCCAGTATAGTATGTGGTTTCTGGGGATCGAACCCGGGTCCTTGCACTTGCAAGACAGGCGCCGGAACCACTGAGCTAACTCCCCGGCCTTGGAAAGCTTTATTAATACATGTTTGCAGTACATAAAATCATTTCACAGTGGGGAGTTGGCTACGTGCATTTACTCAGTGGATGCTCCTGACACTTCCGATGTGGGTGATGTCGTCCTCATCTGCAGAGTGGAAATGCAAGCAGAGAGATTTAGTAACTTTCTCAAGGTCACAAAGGGCAACCTTCGCTGAAATTCAATGTTTTCTGAAAAAATAGAAAAATCTATGGTCTCACAGACAACTGTGTTCTCTTTCAAGATTATTTTGGATGGTAAATGTTCCATATATTTTTCAGAAAACTTTGGATTTTAATGGAGATTGCACTGAATTTGTAGATTGTTTGGAGTACTACTGACCTTTTAACAATCTTAAGTCTTTCAGTGCATGAATTTAGGATGTCTTTCCATTTACTACTGTTACCCTCTCAATTTCTCTCAGCAATATTTTGGCAGATAGTTTTTAGCATATAAGCCTACTCCTCAGTTTAATTATCAAGTGTTCTTCTCTTTTTAGTGCTATTGTATGTTTTGGGTTTTTTGAGATAGGGTCTTGCGTTTATAGTTCTGGCTGGCCCTGAACTCACTATGTAGCCAAAACTAGCCTCGAACTCACAGCAGTCCTCCTGCCTCTGCTTCCCAAGTGCTGGAATTACAGGTGTGAGCCACCATGCCTGGCTCTGTGGTATTTGTTTATCAAGTGCTGTGCTTACAGGTGTGAACCACCATGCCCGGCATTGTGATATGTGGTACCTTGGATCGAACTTGGGACCTTGCGCTTGCCAGGCAGACGTCGGAACCCCTGAGCTAAATCCCCAGCCCTTTAATGCTATTGTATAATGAAACTGTTTTCTTAATTTCCTTTTCAGATTATTCCTTGTCACTGTGTAGAAATGAAACTGACTTTTATGTGCTATTGTGTATCTTGGAGCTTTGCTGAATTCATTTACTGGTTTTAACTTTTCTGCACATTTAGGGTTTTCTTCACGTACAATCGTGTCATCTTTGAATAGAGACAATTTTATTTCTTCCTTTCCAATTTGAATGCCTTTTATTTCTTTCCTTTGCCTAATTTCTCTGGCTAGTCCTTCTAGCTCACTTCTTTTAATATGTTCTGGTTTGTTTGGTGGCATTCTGCTGAGGACTTTTGTATCAATATTCATCAGGGATATTGGTATGTGGTTTTCTTTTCTTAAAGGCCCCTTGTTTAGCTTTGCAATAAGTGTAACGCTGTCCTCATATAGTAAGTTAAGAAATCACACTTTCCTTCCATTTGGGGGGATAATTTGGAAAAGATTGATGTTAATTCTTTTTCTTTTTTTTTAGGTTTTTTTTTTTTTTTTTTTTTTGAGACAGGGTCTCGCTTTTGTGGTTCAGGCTGGCCCTGAGCTCAGCCTCAAACTCACATCACAATCCTCCTGCCTCTGCCTCCCGAGTGCTGGGATTACAGGCGTGAGCCACCACGCCCGGCACTGTGGTATATGGTACTGGTTGCTGCTGGGTGTGGGTCTCCACGCCCAGTATTGTTATGTGGTTACCGGGGAATCGAACCCAGGCCCTTGCGCCTGCAAGACAGGCGACGAAACCACTGAGCTAACTCCCTGGCCCATAATTCTTCTTTAAATCTTTGGTAAAGCCATCCTGCCTTGGGCGTTTCTTTGTTGGATTTGTTTGATTGCTGACTCACTCTTCCCAGCTCAGCCTCGGTCAGGTGTTTCTTTCTAGGAATTTGTCCACTTCACCTGGACCCGTGATGCAGACCTTTTAGAAACTAACTGTCCAATGCAACCCCAACCCCATTTATCTATCACCGAGTGCCAACACTGCAATGGAATCTGGATGCTGAGATCTCGGTTTAAAGAAAGAAACAGGTACATTAACATTGTTTATCTAAAAAAAAAAATAGAATCACCTGTGTACCATGGGTTAGCCACTGCTGAGCTGCATTATCCTATATCCCGGCATATTGTGGCTCATGGTGCTCTCTTATAACTCGCTTTAGTTCTGTGAAATCAGGAGTAACACTCCCCTTTGACTGCTGATTTTAGCTACTTGAGTTGTTTTTCTTTTTCTCCTCAGTTGGTTCAGCTCGTCTCTGAATCTGACTATCTAGGTCCTTCGTGTGAGTGAACAGCATAACATTTGTCCCTGTGTGTCTGCTTTATTTCATTCAACATCATATTTTCAAGGATCCTGATTGTACTATCATTTTTTTAACTTGTACTTTCTTGAAATGTGGATGTATAGAAAGGATATTAAACATTATCTAGGTATTTTATTTTATTTATTTATTTTTGTTTTGTTTTTGAGACAGGGTCTCGCTTTATAGTTGAGGCTGACCCTGAGCTCAACCTCAGACTCACATCACAGCAATCCTCCTGTCTCTGCCTCCCGAGTGCTGGGATTACAGGCGTGAGCCACCATGCCCGGCACTGTGGTATGTGGTACTGATTGCTGCTGGGCATATGTCTGTATCGTATGTGGTTACCGGGGATCGAACCTGGGCCCTTGTAATTGCAAGACAGGTGCTGGAACCACTGAGATAAATCCCTGGCCCAATCTAGGTATTTTAAAAATGAAAAAATTGGAAATAAGAGCAATTGACTTGTTCAAGGTCGAAAGGTACTTAGAAGTAGTGTAAGAGGTGAGGCTTGGGTCATCTAGCTTTAGGATCTTCTGAGGCCCTGTATGAGTCTGCGAATATGTAAAAGCAAGCAAGATATGGGAGCCTTGTAACAATTTATTAGGATTTAGTGATAAATTTAACTGGAGGACCTGTTCATTCCCTCGTTTTTAGGGGGAAAGAAGAGAAGATGATGATATTCTTCATCTGTAGTCTCTTTGAAGCTGCTATTGTTTTGTCCCTATTTAAAACCTTAAAGCCTCAGGTTCCAATCCTAGTTCTGCCATTTGGAGAACTGAGCAATGATCCAATCCCCATTTCTTTACCAATAGAAATGTTAAAAATATATCTACCTAACAGAGGGTTGTGATCTATCTGGCTCCCATTGGGTACTCACTACATAAAAGTGATATGGAGAAGAGGAGAAGGCAGGTAGACGACCAGGAGTTTGACGGAAGGGCTTGGTTTTTGGCTAGGCAACTATCACACGGGCCCTTATCTAACTGACGCTATTTTGGCATGGCTTGGGAAACTAGCCAGCAACTCATGCACTTGGTAGAACCTTTGTTCTGATTGGTGATCTGAAAAGACAAAGGTATATCTGATGAGGAAAGATGTAAAGCTGGCACAAAGGACTCACATTTGGACCAAACTCCAGGGAAGAGCAACCACTGAACTGTAGAGGTGAATACAGACACAGGAAACCAAGCCAGGGGTCAAGGTGTTATGGAGTGGCCTTGGGAGACTGTCTCCACCCATCAGCAGAGGCAGGAGAGGTTTACCCACGCCACACGGCCTCTGCTCAAATCGATTCAAGATTGAACTACTCACTGTTTTACTGGGGGGCGCTGACTATAAAAAGACAACCCCTTTCCCCTCCAAAAAAAAAAATCCCTCCACCTTTTCTCCCTTCTCCTTGGATAACAGCAGCCTCTCCGTGGAGCGACACAGGATATTCCTTCTGCTACACACCAGGCCTTTAAATATTGTGCACACCATCTCAACTCCCAGAAGTATCCTTCCACATGTCACACAAATTTCTCTCCCTCCTTCCATGGTGCTGAATAGATTTAGCAGATTAGGTTGATGGATTATTAAATGAATGAATTATGGTGTGGTATCTATCTGCCTCATGACCTATCCTCCTTTGGACATGCCCCAGTGTCCCAGATCATTAAAACTGTGCTTTCCTGACAGGGACTCAAGGTTCCAAAGGCGTCTGAGCCATCTGGAAGGCAGGAGTTGCCACCTCTTGTTTGCAGGACAGCCTGCTTCTGTTCGTTGGCTAAGGGTTGTGCTAGGTTTTTCTGGCAGATGTGTCTATTCCATGATTGACTCATACTGGGCTTACGGTCAGCAAAAACATCCAGTGATGTTCAAACATGTGTATTACTATTTACCCCAGGAGATTACAGGAGGGCGAGATTTTTGAAAGATACAAAAGGGGGAAATGAAGAGTTATCAATTATCACTGTATCTAGTGTTCAGATCTGCCTTCTGATCTGATTGTGTGTTAACTTATTTTTAAAATTTTAGGTCACGTATTTCCTGTCATTCCAGATTTTTAACACTTCATTTCATATGAGGAACATAAAATCATAATGGAAATAATCAATTCACTCAGTGAACATTTTACCTTAATATTCTATTGTATATAATGTAGCCATTTTGTTATTGGAAAATTTATTTTCACCATCTTTTATAAATAAAGTCATGGTGAACATCTGATTACATAGCTCCTTTTTAATCTCTTTAAATTCAAGTCAGACCTCACAATTTGTACCACACATGATACTGTCTCCCAACATTCAATTTGTTTTTGTTTGATTTTATTTGATTCTTTCATTCTTGTCAAAATTTCTGTGAGTGCAAAGTTATCTTCCAATTTGATTAAATGTTGCTTTCAGATTTGGGTTAGTGAAAGTAGATGTTATACACACACTTGAGTGTTGCCATGAACAAATCTCCCCATTAGAACTTTCTCTGCATTGATATTGACCACATAAGAGGAAGGGAAACTTATACTTTTTAACTATCACTCTTTCCTTTCCCCTTTTCCCCTCTCCTCCTCATTTAGGAAGTGAAGAAGACATTTTTGACCTAGAATAGGAGAAGTGGGAATTAAACATGCAAATCCATTTATCTACTCTTGCATTCTTAACATTTTAGAAATTGATATTAATTTCACATATCACATAATCTGGAGCCAAAGCCCATGCTAATTAGGTGCCATATTTAGCTCTATAATAAAATCTTTTTTTTTGAGACAAGGTCTCATTATGTTGCCCAGTCTGGTCTCAAACTCCTGGGCTCAACTGATCTCTTGCCTCAGCCTCCTAAATAGCTGGGATGATAGCCATGTGCCTCTGTGCCTGGTTTATAGTTAGTAAGTTTTGGTATCTGGTAATGTTACCCCTCAAATTTTCCTTTTCCTTTTCAGATTGTCTTAGCCAAAGGTTGGCAAACTTTGGCCCACAAGCCAGGTGTGGGCCACTGCTTATCTTTTTGTAAGTAAAGTTTTAGTGGAGCAGAGCCATGCTCATTTGTTTACATATTGTCCTTGGTTTCTTTCATGTAACAATGGCAGAACGGAGTGGGGTCCAAAGATTTCATGGCTTATACATCTTAAATATTTACCACCTGGTTCTTTAGATTAAAAAATTCCCCAGTCTCTAGTCTGGCTATTCTAGGTCCTTGTACATTTGATACTTTTAAAACCTGCTGGGATTTTGAGGTTGCATCAGATTTTTAGAACTGTGCCAATTTACAGTATTGTGTTTTGAAATACATGAATTTGATGTCTCTCTCAAAATATTTACGTGTGGCTTTCGTGTAGTTCTTATGCATCTTTTAATAAATCTGTTTCTAAGTATTTGACATTTTTTATTCTATCATAAATGGTATTTTAAAACTTTTTATTTTGAAATAATTTCAAATAAAAATATTGCAAAATTAATACAAAGAATTCTGGCTAACTCAGATTCCCCAAATGTTAACATTTTATCATGTTTGTTTTCTCTTGTTCTTTCTCATACATATTGATATTTTTCAGAACCATATTTTTTTAATCTTTTTTTTGAGACAGGGTCTCATTTTGTAGTTCAGGCTGGCACTGAGTTCACTATGTAGCCCAGGCAAAGCTTGAACTCACAGCAATCTTCCTGTCTCTGCTTCCTGAGGGCTGGGATTACAGGCATAAGTTGTCACACCTGGCATTGTTGTATGTGGTTACCAGGGATCGAACTTAGGACTTTGTGCTTCTGAGGCAGGTGCCAGAACCACTGAGCTAAATTCCTGGCCCCAGAACCATATTTTTAATATTGCTAATCAGGCAGAAATAAAACTGATGTTGTATATTGATCTTGTACTAGAGATTCTGTAAAATTATCTGTTAATTTTAATAATAGACTATTCAGCTTTCCTACATATTGTCACCTGCAAAAATGTGTACTAGCTCCATACAAGGAATGTAAACTTTGTGTATGGCAAACATGTACCAAAAAAAAAAAAAAAAAAAAAAAAAAAAAAAAAAAAAAAAAAAAAAAAAAAAAAAAAAAAAAGAAGAAGAAGAAGAAAGAAAGAAAGGAGAATCAATATATAGATGGAGGAGTGGGGGGAACAGGATGAAAGAAAGAATTAAAATGTGTTATGTACATGTGCCAACTTCCCACCAGGAAAGTGAGCATTATATACTACTAAAAAGAAAAATAAAAAGTTAAACACTACAAACTTGTTTGGGAGGAAACCTGAAAAAATGATAACTTTATGGCTTATTGCACTGGCTAGAACCTTGAACAAATATTGAATATAAATGGTAATAGTGAACATTTTTGTTTTTATTCTCAAATGCAGAGCAAGGTTTCAATATTTACCTCTAAACTGAATATTTTAGCTGCAAGTATTCTTTTGATGTTGTGATAAAAGCTATCAAAATACCTCCAAAGCTTAAATATCCTCTACATAAATTTATGCAGTAATAAAAACAAAGGGATTACTGTGGTATTCAGTAATATGGTGTATCTCATAAATATTGCAGTGACCTAAAAAACCAGAAATGTGAGTAAAATGACGTTTGAAAACAGGCAAAACTAATCAGAATAGTGGTTTCCAAAGCAGGTGGAAGGGCATGAGCGAATCTTCTAGGGCACTAGCAATGTGTTGTTTTGATTTGTGTGTGGTGCAGGTGTGTGGTGTGTGTGTGTGTGTGTGTGTGTGTGTGTGTGTGTGTGCGCGCGCGTGCGCATTCATGGGAAATGAGCCTAATCCCTTGTGTATGTTAGGCAAGTGATCTACCAGTGAGTTGTATTCCCAATCGCCCCTACACTACCCACTCGCGCACACACACACACACACACACACACACACACACACACACACACTTCATCGAGCAGTATATACACATCTAGTGCATTTTAATAAAAACTTTGAAGTTGTACTTTAGTAGAAATTACAAAATCCTATGTGTTTTACATAAAACTTCAGTGTTTCGCTTTGCAGCATCTACTAGCACCAGCTAACGCACCCCTTTCCAGCCTATGTTTGAAATTCTTACGAAAGCTTTTGTCTGTTATCCTCTCTGTGATCCAGTCACACAACATCCATGAAGTATTTCTGCAGATTTTTTTTGTTCTTTTGTCTAGGCCCTCTGCACTGGCTATTTGGTCCAATTTTAATATATCTCCACCAGCCAAGGAGACTTGCTGGATTGATTTTTCAGTAGTTTGTAGTTTTTCAGTAGTGCAGACCTTTGGTGATGCCTTTGTAAATTTCTTTGGAAATTCTGATACCTGCCAGGAATACCAGTCTGTACAGTTCATGTACCTGTGGTCCATGCTGATCTTCTTTTAGAAAAGGAAAAACAGTTATTCTATACAAGACTTGTTCTTCATGAATTTGTGTTGGTCCCAAGAAACCAAGTCAATAGTCTAGTCTAAAATTATCTAGAACTATGTAGAATTACTGAGTCAATAATCAGTCTAGAAAGTTTCAGGGCAGGCACTAAGCTCTCTGAGGGTGAGAATTCCTACCTTTTCTAACGGCATTATGAACTCCCACAAAGCTCTTTATTGAATTTTACTTCCTTTTGTAACCCCCCAGCCCCCTTTCTTTTGCTCAAGCCAATTTAAGTTTGGAACTTCTTATTTGCAACTGAAAACATCTGAAATCATACAGAAAAGAAATGAAAAAAAGAATTAAGGTGTGGTATGTACATGTACTAACTCCCTATGATAAATTAATGATTATTTACTGCAAATGTATAAAAAAATACAAGTAAAGAGAAATTATCTCATGGCAAGTTCTTTAGAGCCACTGACATGTAAACCTTACCCAAATGAAGTAGAGGCTACTCTACCCATGCACAGATGAGGAAACTGAGGTTCTAAGAGAGCACTTGCCCTGTCCTATCTGGGGAAGCAGGATTTGAATTCAGGCAGTAATTTTGCTTCAGTGTTCATTTTGTGGCCACAACTCATTGTCTCTTTCTTGACCACTGTGCCCAAGAGTGTTCCGTGCTTTCTGGGTTGTAGATGTTCCTCTGTAAGGGTGACTGGCGCGAAAACAAATGTTGAAGAGTTCTGCATTCTTCTTTTCATGCCTGTCCTATGTCGCTGCCCTGAACTCCAGGGTGACTGTCCATGCAGCGATAACGACCCTCGAGGGCCACAAAAAGAAAACTGTTTAATGGTTAAATGGTTTGGGAAACACGGTCATGGGTACAGCAGTACTTTAAAGGCTCTGATAAATCCAGCAGTAAATAACTTGCTTAATTTCACATGACCCAGTGTTCCCCAGACGCACTGGGCACAAAACCTTTTTCTGAAGGAAGAATTATTAAAACTCTGGTGAGACATTTAGTGTTGATTAGAACAGAGCTTGAGAAATACTGATGTAACAGGTCAAATCAGAGATTCCGTGGTCCAGCCCTTTACGGAGCCTATTTATCTAAGCTTTGATATATTGAAGTCATTTCCTCGCAGGACACTGTGGAACTGAAATAAGATGCGAGAATCTTGGGAATGTCAGCCGCTGTGTTTCCTTCTTTGTCAGTGCACTATATTAAGTCTGTGCAGTTACTTCTCACTGCAGCTCAGATGGGAAATTCTGTCACTGTACGCAGGGAAATGATGCTTCTGAGAGTCTCACAGACTCTCGGTGGAAAGAGTGGAATTTAATCCCAGGCAACCTGGGCTAATGTCCTGCCCACTCTGACCCCTGGGCTCTGACGGCCACCAGGAGGCCCTTTACAGTCCTTCCTGTAAGTTCTAAGCTTTGGCCCTTGTTACACTTCAGCTTTCTTGCTTCAAACTTGGCTTCTTTACTCCCAAGAAGACAGTGTCTGAACTCTTACATTGTCCTGGAGAAGTTGCTGGGAAATCTACATTAGTATTACACAACATTTCCACCCAGGATGTGGTAACGACTTCAAGACATGTTCTACTTCAAGACACATGTTCTTGGTGAGTGGCAGACTGAGGATGTAGCTCAGTGGTACTGTGCCTGCCTGGAAAGCACAAGGTCCTATGTTCGATCCTCAGTACTGGAAAACTGAAAGGGAAAAAAAAAATGTTCTTCCCATAAGCAGAGGGTAGAGCAGTGGAGAAGGAGATCTCAGCTCAGTGAACCGACTTGGCCGGCTGCCCAGGCATCACGCTGCAGCTAGCACAGGAGGTGTTAGGGCCTAGGCTTGTTTCTGATTTGAAGCAGCTCTCCGTGAACCACCACACACTTAATAATCCTCTATTGACCCCTTCCTTCCCTTCCTCTCTCATTTTCTCATTTTTCCTTCAACTACAATTTGTGCATGGTGAAAAATCAAATAGTAGCATAAGGTATAGGATAAAAATGAAGTCTCACTTGCAGCCTGGCGCGATGGTGTATACGTGTAACCTTGGGTACTCAGGGAGGGAGGAGACCACATTGGGGGCTAGGCTGGGCAATTCAGAGAGACTGCCTCAAAAATAAAATTTATTAAGGACTGAGAGGTAGCTCAGTGATAGAGTGCTTGCTTAGCATGCTCAAAGCTCTAAGTTCCATCTTTGGCACCATGAAATACACACAGACACACACACACACACACACACACACACACACACACACACACACAGTCTCTCTGCAGCCTGTATTTTCTCCCATGTCAATTTTACTTCCTAGAGGTAATCAGGTACTATATTCTATATTCCTTCTTGAGATACTTGCTGTATAAAAACATATGTCATCAGCTCTCTAACTTTTTGGTAAATCGAATGATACTAATATACTTTAGTTTTCAAACTGAAAATATCTACCTCAAAAGTTAGCATGTCTCAATACATACACAGGTTTACTCTTTGTAATAGCTGCAGAGGACTCTGTTGATTTATTAATTTTAGTTGATCTCAGGCAATCTCTTCTGACTATATTGCATTGTCTAGTGTAGGGGCCTGGCCTCACACTGACAAAGAAGGAAACACAGCGGCTGACATTCCCAAGATTCTCGCATCTTATTTCAGTTCCACGGTGTCCTGCGAGGAAATGACTTCAATATATCAAAGCTTAGATAAATAGGCTCCGTAAAGGGCTGGACCACGGAATCTCTGATTTGACCTGTTACATCAGTATTTCTCAAGCTCTGTTCTAATCAACACTAGGGGCTTACCTGCACAGTTTATCTACAGAAACACCTACATACACACCTCCCCAAAGGTGGGTGAGGTAGGAGGAGGTTTGACAGGAGTGATGGAGGTCAAGGGCTTGGAGGAAGGACAGTGTGTACACAGTGTTCCTGTCTGCACGTAACAGAGACTCCATGCACAGCCTCCCTTCTCACTCTGAAAGCTGGGCCCAGATGTCGACATCCCTGGGAGGGTTGTACTCAACAGATAGCTGCTTCACCAGGACCTCTGAGAAAGATGCGCAGATGTTTTTCATGCACTGCGCATGACCAAATGTCATAAAGCGCTCCTTGTTTTCCTGCTTTCCCTGCCTCTCTCCCTCCTTTGTCCCCTGCACTTTCCTCTGCTCTCTCTGTCTTCCCTTTCTGTCTAGAGCAGTTCTCCTCCCTTACTTCTTGCCTTTGCAAGCTCACAGCTACTGCTTCGGCCTGCACAGAGGTGATCTCGAAGTTTAGCCTCTGGATTATCTTCCAGAATCACTGGAATGCTTATTGGCAATGCAGTTCCTTGGATCCCACCATGGGCTTGAAATAACTAGAAATTAGGGGGGAAAGGAGCAGGCAGCAGTGTTTCTAACCAGTCCCAAGAAGATACAAGTACTCAAGCTGGAGGGCCAGATGTGGAAGGTTTCCTTGGACACCATCAGACAGAGCCAAGTATTTGGAAGCAGATCGGTGAGGTCCACTGACACCAAGTGTGGTGGCCTGGGGAGAAGAAAGCCATCAGGACGAGGTGCTCCATCCAGAAAGGGGCCACACAGCAGCTGCACTCAGCCCCGGCCCAACCTCAGGGGGGAAGGAAGAAGTTGTTTCATTCTGCTTTGCATAGCAGGCTGTGCTGAGAGACCAGCATATGTTTCTCTTTTAAAAATGGAAGTGGAAGTCATAGGCAGTAAAATACACAAATTTAATTATCTAGCTTGATGGACTTTTTCATAATTCCACCCCTGTGGAATCACTGCCCCTATCAAGAGGTAGACTATAGGCCTCAAGCAGCCTCTTCCTCAGCCCAGAGGGAGCTGCTCTCTTGACTTCTACAACCACTGGATACTCTTTTCTGCTTTCAAACTTCATGCTAATAGGTTCATATGAGTGCACTCTTTGGCCTCTTTTGTTCATCATGTTGTCTGTCAGATTCATAAATAATTTTGCATGAACCAGAGTCCATCTTCCATTGTAGTATAGCAGGGAGTCAACAAACAGTTTCTGCAAAGGACAAGACAGTAAATGTTTTGCCTCTGTTTTTGAATATAGCAATAGACTAATACGCAAATGAAAAATAGGCCACAGGTTGGCTGTGAGTTACCATTCTATGATCTTTGTTAGGTAAGTTACGTGAGTAGACATGTCTAGTTGTCTTTTCTCCTGTTAAAAGATTTGGACTATTTTCACTCTTGAATTCAGTGACTAGGGCTGTTATGAATTTGGACAAACATCTGTCCTCATTCTTCGGAATAGAGGAGAGCTGTGGTTGGGCTGTAAGAAGGGCACAGGTAGCATAAATAAGTAACACCAATGGTTCCAGAAGTGGTTGTACCAATTTACACTCTACCAGTAAAGCCACTCTTCATCCTGTATAATTCTTGGTGTTGACAGGTTTTTTTTGTTCTAGCCATTTGGGTAGGTAAATAGTGCTGTCTTATTAGGGCCCCTAATTTTCCTGACAACTAATGATGTCCAACACCTTTTCAAATGCTTGTTGGACAATTGCATGCACTCTTCTATTAGGCAAAAAAATTCTCTACTTCTAAAAGTTGAATTGTTTTTCTTTTTTTGTTGTTGACTCACAGAAATTCAGTACATACATTCTAGGCACAAATCCTTTGTTAAACATAAGTATGCAAATTTTCCTTTTTGAGCATATTAACTTTTTAAATATCTTTTGAAGAATTTTTAGTTTTAATAAAGTTTAGCTTATCAATCTTCTCTGTTATGGTTAGTGCTTTTTAGGAAATCTTGGCCTGCCCCAAGTAAATGAAGATATTTCACTTTCCTTTATAAGATTTTCCTGTTCTATCTTTTATATCTAGGTTTGTGATCCATCTCGAAATGAATTTTGTGTTAGGTGTAGGTAGGGATCAAATCTGACATGGAAATCTGGTTGTTCCAGTAGTATTTAATGAAAAACTAAACTTTCCTCCCTGAGAAGCTTGCCTTTAATGTGAAGCCCTAGAGGTTTGTGTTTGTTTTTGGTGCTGGGATTAAACTCAGGGCTTTGCACATTCTCTACCAATTGAGCAACCCCCAGCCCAGGACCTCTGGTTTACAGAAGGAATCTGAATATATCCCATGAGTTCAAAGCTGGTGAAGTTCTGCAGATTGTTAAACTGGGAGGAAGAGATGCAGCAGGGATACAGATGCCCTGGGCTGGAAAGCACAGAATCATCAGCTCCAAGGCAAAGCGCCATCTTCAAACAGAAGTTTCTGTCCTCCCACCTATGAAATTCTCTGACTCTCAGGTGTCACTTTGAAAGATGTGACCTCACGCCAAGACTTACACTGTTACTGGAAAAACTAGAGATTTCCAAGAAACTCAGTGAAAAAAAGAACCCAGCTTTGCATATTAAAATGTTTTTATTACTTTTAGTTTTGTTGAGGCCACATTTATATTTCCGGAGGAAAATAGGCTCTAAGCCATGAAAGACTTAACCAAGCTGGTGTTGGTGGCAACAGTAACAGGGGAAAATCCTGTGTATTTTGGGCCCAGAACTATTTATTTCTCCCAGTGAAAGAGAAAGCATGTCTGGATTCAAGTTCCACAGACACCAGACTGAAGATTAACATTTTCCAGGCGATGTCTTCTGTCCGGTTATTTCCCAGGCTGCTCCATGGGCCTTCCCTCTGGCTACGTGAGCCCTAGCAACCATCCTGCCATCTGCAAGGGACAAGAAATACACTCCTGCAGACATGGCATTGATACCCCAA
This sequence comes from Petromus typicus, assembly GCA_004026965.1. NCBI lineage: Eukaryota > Metazoa > Chordata > Mammalia > Rodentia > Petromuridae > Petromus > Petromus typicus. The sequence goes on from PVIR01013877.1 coordinate 32,674, forward strand.
GAGACAGGCAGAGTCGTTTGTGCCTTCCCACCATTGGTGAGGCAGCACAGCGTGTGTCTCGGTCTTGGCTGGTGGGCGCTGAGCTGGAGGGAGTCAATGGGAGGACAGTCCTGGCCCTTGAAGTGATGCTGAAAGAATATTTCGTTCCTTGAGTTGTGACATTCCTGAGCATCTCAGATCTGCAGAGCAGCTCTGTCTGGGGATAAGGCACCTGTGGATCTCTGGGTTACACTTACCAGATAGTATCCTTGGAGTCCACACTCTTGGGAAGACAGTAGTAATAGCAATTAACCAGCAGTCTCTTTTCTGCCATATTAATCAATGCATTCATCACAAATATTGATCCAGGCATTATCAACGTACAGTGCTAAGCAATGGGTACACATCAACAAGAAAGACAGACAGAAATCTTGCTCTGTGGGACTTGTGTTCTATTGGGGAGAAACAGACAATGGGCAAATAAATAGGTAAAATACAAAAGATAGGAAGTTAAACTCCAAGAAAGATTCATAGAGTGCAATAAGGGATAGCAGAAGGGCCAAGATGGGGCCGGACTGGGATCTGAGATAGGGGCAGCAGGACTGGTCTCCCTGAGGAAGCAACATGGTAACAAAGGCTTAAGAGAGAGGGGGAGAAAGTCACGGGCTCCCTGGAAGAAAAACTGAACAGACAGTCAACTCTGCCGGGCTTCGAGGTTCACTCCTAAGATTGGGCAAATTTTAAACCCAAAGTCTAAAGAGGGCTTCTCTCCCTCCTTCCTTCCTTCCTTCCTTCCTTCCTTCCTTCCTTCCTTCTCTCCTTCCTAACTTCCATGCCCATTAAGCACCTGCCATAGACCATCCCTGATTGTTTTCCTGTCACCAAGAATCAAAGGACAGAGCTCTCCAAGCCTCTCAGATAAGGGGTGAACATCTTCAGAAATGTCCCTGTTAGGGCAGGACAGATGGAACTTTAATGATGAATTAAGTCTTTCTAATATTAAAACCTCATAGAGTTCCCTAGAATGAAATTAAATCATTATATGCTCCTTCCAACTATTTTTATTTCATCCCAGTAACCCCTCTCTTCTGAGGTCTTTGATGGACATTTTAATTAAATGATGAACAGTGCTTTGTCTCCTGAAGAGGCTTGAAACCTCCCCGTTCCTCTACCTCCTTCTTGTCTTGATAGCTGAGAAATGTGCCCCAAGCACAGCTTCTGAGCACATGAGGCCGCTTCCAGGGTCAGAGTCCCTTCCCAGTGGAGACAGGGCAGCCATTTGTAGTGGAGCAGCGCTGGATTCTGGGAACTTGACCAAACATTGCTGACCTGACTCAAACGTCTGCTCTGGCCTGTTGTACACAGCTTAGACCCACTTGGTGATATACTTCAGCTTTTTCGCTTCCTGCTACAAAGGACCAGAGCTATCCACGCTGCCCTGTGAATGTCTTGCCTGAAGGCTGATCATTCATCAATGCATTTATTCATTCTACAGCCATTCATTCGCTTATAGTTTCCTAAGGACTCACAACCTCAATACAACCATTACTGAATTCCTGATCTTTACTTACATCAGCTCCTCCTTCTATCTTCCTGTCTCAGTAAGGGGTATTCCTGTCCATTAATCATAGCAGGCAGAAACCTGGAGTCATTTCAGACACATCTGCTCTGTGACCAGCCATCAGCAATCCTACTGGCTTCACCTCCAAAAATTTCAGTCTGACTTTGCCTCTTCTGGTCTGTGTGACCCTTGGTAAGCTAGTTAACCTCTCCGTGCTTTTCTTCATAAAAAGTTGAAGACAGTAGTATCATGACCTTGGAGAACTGTTGAGGCACAGGAGTTAACACCTGCAAAGAACAGGGTCCAGCACATGCGTGTGAGCTGAGGTCAGGGCTGTGTCCTCATACTTTAGACAGATAAGAGTGCAGTAATTCTGAATATTATTATGTTTTTAATGTGATATGTTTTAATTAGAATGCATGAAGTACTACATTAAAGATATAATAAGGAAAGTTAATCTCAAAAAAGAACACGGAGAGAATGACATGGAAAATTATTTGTCTTATTTATTAAAAATAAACAAAAGCATGTTATAGAATAGTGTAAATAAGGAGTGTTTTCATTTTTGTGTGGAAAAAAATTATGTCTGTGCATACATGAATAGAAGAACCAGCCAAGCTAGTATATAACTACCCTTTAGGTAGTAGGATTATGTAAGTCTTTAATCATCTTGTTGTTAATCTATATGTTTCTACAGTAAATTCTGTCTAGTTCTTTAATAATTAACTGAACAAAATATAAGTAAGCAATGATTGTGATCTTTGGTAGTTTTCTGATCTATTAGAGCAAAGGTCCACACTTCTTGGCAGAGCCTCCAAGTGGCTTGTGATCTGGTTCCTTGTATGATTTCTCCCCTTTCTCCAGCCTTCTACACACATGTTTGCACACAGGCACGTGCGTGTGTGTGCACACACACACACACACACACACACACACACACTCCTTTTCAGCAGTACTGAGCCACTTACAATTTCCAACCCCACCCTGCTTTCTAGCCTCTGAGCCTTTGAAGACGCTGTTCCCTTTGCCAAGAACTCCCTTTCTTCCCTTGTCAGACCAGTGAATTTGTTCTACAAAACCATACTCAGAGCCAAGAATTTAGCTCAGTGGTTCCGGTGCCTGCCTTGCAAGCACAAGGGCCTGGGTTTGATCCCTGCTAACCACATACAACAAAGCCAGGTGTGGAGACTCATGCCCAGCAGCAATCAGTACCACATACCACAGTGCTGGGCATGGTGGTTCATGCCTATAATCCCAGCACTCTGGAGGCAGAGACAGGAGCATTGCTGTGAGTTTGACGCTGGCCTGGGCTACATAGTGAGCTCAGGGCCAGCCTGAACTACAAAGCAAAACTCTGTCTCAAAAAAAGCCCCACAAAACCAACAAACAAAAAAACCCATACTCAGTGAGTCATAGAAAGGAAATCGACAAATTGTACTTCATTAAAATTTAACACTTTTCCCTTGCAAGAAACACTTTGCATGAAAACTGCAAAGACTGAAAGAAGATATTAGCAAACCACATATCTGACAAAAGATTCATATCCAGACTATTTAGAGAACCTGCAAAACCCAAGAGGAAGATGATGAAAAGCAAATTCAAACTGAATAAAGACAGGAACTGACCACTCACCAAATAAGATATACAAACGGCAAACAAACACAATTCATTATAGAAATGCAAAACCACAGTGAGACATAACTACTCGCCTTGTAAAAAGGCCAAACAAGCAAACCAACAAACCTGCCAATACCAAGAGCTGGCCAGCAACTCACCTCCCGCTCATTGCTGGCAGAAATGAGACATGGGGCAGCCATTGTGGGAAACAGTCTGGGTGCCCACACACTTACCACAAGACCCAACCTTCCAATCCTAGGTGTCTAACTTGGAGAAATGGAACTTATTTTCACATAAAAACCTGCATGTGAAGGTTTAGCAGCTCTTTTTCTCATTGCCCCAAGCTGATACTTTTTAACAGTGAAATGAGGTGAATTCAATATCTGATGACATGGTGGACTCTCAAAGATGTTATGCTAAGTGGAAGGAGTTCATCTCAAATGTTCCACACTGTGACTTCACTTATATAACAATCTAGAAATGGCAACACTATAAAGATGGTGTGTGTACCAATGGCTGCTGGGATGTTGGGGCCCCGGGTGGGGTGTGGCTACCGGAGGGGCTGAGATCCTCCTCCTGGCCATCCTAGCCCTCAAACTCAGAGCCCTGAGAATGACAGGCCCAGTGCCTGCAGACAATGAGACCCGCACTCGGAGGATAACCAGGCCCTGAGCCACTGGCTTCAGCTTTCAGTCAGGGAAGTTGTGACTTCATCTGAGGGCTTTAATCCCGTCTGTATTTGATAAAACCCATATCTCCATATTCCACATGGGATGGGTGGACTCACTGCAAGATCACAAAGTGAGCTGTTTGCTGAAGGTGGTGTAAGTCTGCTCATGGGGTCATTTTCCAACAGGAATTTCAGCACAGATCCCCTCTCTCTCAGAAGCCCTGCAAATTTGCTCTCACGGTACTTTCCAGTGTCGACCTTTAACATAGCCCAACTCCTTTCCTTCCTCAATCCCGGTAAATAAACCATTTGCTTTCATTTTATTTTATTTTTCATGAACTGAGACACTTCCTCAATAAAGCGGCAGCACCTGTGTTAGAATCTGTCTGGGAACTGCCAGCAAGTTACGTCCCAGACACCAGAAAATTTATTGTAAAAATAATCTAGGCAATAAGGAAACTAGACATATGGCCCTGGGCCTATGTGGCTGACAGAGTGGGATGCTAAAGACAGTCCTGTCCAGCAGTGGGGTGGTCTTCACCCTGTCTGGCTGGGGGACCCTGGACCAAGGGCACCTTCTCAGGCCCTGTGCCCACAGCCTGTTCTCTGCCACCCATCCATGTGGCACCTAGTTGCCTCTGACTTCCCTGGTGGCTCCCTACTCTCTTTAGGGACCCTTTGTATGTCAATCCCAGCATTTTTTGTTAACCCCGGTATTAGTCACGGCTCTTCTGTCTGTCTCCACTCAATTCTCCGGAGACAGTGTCTACCAGTGTCAGGTGGCCGCTGGTTGACTCATGGTGATGCGTCCGTCCTATCTAACCAACTGGTCAGGCCATGTGATACATGGCAGAGCCTAGAAGCCTCTCAGGAGTGATCTGGACCAGAGGTAGATGTGGTGAGACTTCTAGAAAGAATCCTTCCAGACGGGAGTTAAGGATTAGAGACCAAACAGTGAATGTGGAGTTAAAGGCAGGGCAAGGGCCCGTGACAAAGTCGCAGTCGCAAGGCTATTCAAGTTTCTATGCTTTTTCCCCACCTCTCCTGACCTGATGTCTGCTTCAGTTTTCTTTTCTGGCAAAATGGAGGGCCTAGGTTGCCCTCATTCCCTTCTTAATCCAGATCCTTGAGGTCACCTGGCAAGTTACATGACAGTCCGTGCGGGAGGTCACCATGGCCTCAGGGTTACCCAAGAGGAAGCCATGTCCCCCAGAGAGGCCCATCGTCTCCCTGGGCCTGCAGGTTCCTGTGGCCTCGCTAAGCAGTTAGTGACAGCTGCGGCCCAGGTTCTCCAGGAACCAGACAGTGCGGCCTGCAGGACGGGCAGAGCCAGCAGGACCCCCACCACCCCGCACCAGTCGATTTATTTCAACAGTCCCTCTTTGCTTTTTGACCTTTAAACTGCCCAACCGACAAGTCCTATGGGTGAGCTAGCTGTATACTGTCCTAGACCAGAAGCAGAAAGGGGGATCAGGGGCTATCTGCCCTGGAAATATGTGCCTACTTTTTCCTACTGAGCCTTCAAATACAGAACCTTAAGATCGTTCTCAGTGAGAGGCTGAGTAGCCTTTACTTGTCTATAAATGTTGGCATTCTGGGTCTGACTTTCTGCCTTGGAATCTGGGTACCCTTCTATGCAATTTCCCTGGGGCCCTGCCCTGGGACCCCGAAAACACTCATCAGGTGTTATCCCATCTGCCCTACACCCCCCAAGGACCTACGTAGAAGGTTCAGGTCTCACAGGTTAGAGCCAGACAGAACCCCTGAGAAACAGATTGGAAAAGGAAACGCCCACCCATCCAGCGCCTGCCATGCACACGCCCTTTCATTCTCACAGCTGCCCGCATTTCACAGAAGAGCAGACTCAGAGGAGTTACTTAGCCTACTTCAGAAGGGTCTCCTCTGGAGCTTTCCATGGGCTGTGGGAGCCCAGGCTACCTGTGCGCTTCGGAACCTTTCAGAACTGAGGCAGATCGGGTGTCAGGAAGCCTGGTCAGGGCCAGGCTGCTGGTTGCTGAGGCTCTCCTGGACTTAGAACCTTGGGAGCAGCTCTCTCACCGACACCAGAGCTTGGGCTGAGGGAGGCCGGCATCCACTTCTGCACGCTCATCCATCCAGCCATTGGCTTACTATGCACTCAGCCCTCAAAAGTACACTGGCTACTTCCCACCCAGGTGTGTCCTAGAAGCAATAACAACAGCGACAATAATACATGTTGGCCAAGATGTGGAGTAATTAAAATCTTCATATTCCTAGGATCTTCCAATGTGGCAGCAGCTTTGAAAGCCTGTCTACAAGTTCCTCAGAAAAGTGGAATACAAGGTTTCCTTACCACTCAGGAATTCTACTCCCAGAGAACTGAAAATGTGTGTTCACACAAGACCCCATACACAAAGGCTCCCAGCAGCATCCTTCATCAATAACCAAAAAGCAGAAACAACTCAGATGCCCAGCAGTGGAGGAATGGATATATAAAATGTGCTCTACCGAAAGAGTGCAATATTATTTACTCAACCAACAAGGATATCCTTAAATGTGCCACACCACGGATGGATGTTGGAAACATTATAATCACTGAAATAAGCTGACACAAAAACTGCTTCCAGGTCCATAGATGATTTTAGGGGACAGGCCTGAGACTTGTCCCGGGTGTGTCTAATAGTGGCCCCGACTGTTCCCTTGGGATCTCATCCAGATTGCTGATGTATCCTCCTCTCCCTCTTCCCCCCATTCTCTCTCCCTTTCCTGAAAAATCCAGACCCAACTCTGGTTCAAGGGACAGCAGTTTTGCTCTTCCCGACCTTGCTGGCTTTTGGAAATTCTTGGCCTGCGCTCTTGCTTTCCACCGTGTTTTCAAGAATCCAGCTTCTGACTCCAAATGCACCATGTCAACCAAGCTCTAGGGTTTACCGTCATCTCTGCCAGGAACAATCGGGGGAAGAAGAGAGAAAGCCAGCGTGACTGCTAGTGTTGGCCTCTGGATCCCGGGACCAAGCTTGGTGACTGATGCCTGCAGTGTGTGTGAAAATGAATGCAGGACTGGCAGGAGCTGGGGTCGCTGCCTTTTCTCTGCTTCTTGTCATTTAATTGTGTCTGGCAGCCTCTGTGTCTTGGAGGAGGTGACCCATGAGCATAATCACATGTCTGACAAATATTTTTCAAAGGTAAATATTTGCCTTTTTTCCTGATTATAAAACTAGCATGCCTACCTGGCCAGTCTAGAGGAAGGTAAAGAATATCACCACTTATACGTCCTCTATATTTACTATTTCTAGTATTTTTATAACGATTTTTCTTATGCCTTAATTTTACATGGTGAGTGTTACATTATAACCTGATATTTTTCTACCAATACCATAAAGATTCCTTGTTGTAACAAATTCTTGTAGAATCCACTGTCAAAACCTGCATCCTGAGCCAGGGAGCTTTTCTGGAGCTAAGGAAAGTGGCCTGTCCAGAGCAGGCCTGGGGGACTCGATGCCCCCAGGAAGAGCCTCAACTGGTAAGTGACACTGTGGAATTTGGGGGTGACTGGCTCAGGAGGCATCCTTCAGAGCGCTGTGTCCTCACATTCCGCATTCCCCAGTGAGCCCCAGTCTCTTGTCTCAGTAGCTGGCTTATACAGCACCCTTGGTGGCTGTGTGCCCTGCCTCGTGTCATTTATTCTTTCCCTACTCTGGTCCCCTGCATCTCCCAGATACGCTGCTCACACTCACACCTGAATCCTCTTCCCCCGGCTGTCACTCAGGACTAGCCCAGTGCCATCCCAGTTATTATTCCTCTTCTGAAGGGCAGGTTCCTAGGAAGCCACATGGGAGGGCAGAAGAGGGAGTATGTTTTGGGGAGAGTCAACAAAAAGTGGGCCCATAAAGAAAACTCCCGGTTGGAACCTCATTGCTAGCTGTCAGTCAGGCCCGGTCTCCCTGCACAGTGCCAGGCTGCACCAGCCTATGTGAGTCGTGTGCCAAGGACTGATCAAGCAAGGCCTGACGTCTCCGGGTCCCTCTTTGGTCTGTGCACCCAGGAGTGATCACCGGGTATTTCCAGCAAAAATCCCTCGGCTTTGGACATCCTGTCATTCGGAGTAGAGCAGGGAGATCTGTCCCCCAGCTGCCAGAATTGTGTGACTCATGCCCCCCAGTGGTCAACTGACAAATGACGTGGGCTGCATGGCTGGGCACCCGGGCATCCGCTGAGGACCTAAGGCAATCAGGTATCAGAGTTGGGAGGCCCCTTAGAAGCTGCTTCCCACCGCTTGCCTTTCACAAGTCAGAGAAGTGAGACTGAGACAGACCTGTGACTTGTCACTGGTCACTCGCCCAAGGGCAGACACAAATCCTCTAACAGGCTTCCCTTAAGGGTCTCATCTCGTGTCATATATGCATATATTTGCTTAAGTATTTTTTAAAATTGACTTATTTTAACTTAAATAAAGCTCTTTTTTTTTTTGGTTTTTTGAGACAGGGTCTCGCTTTGTAGTTCAGGCTGGCCCTGAGCTCAGCCTCAGACTCATATCACAGCAATCTTCCTGCCTTTGCCTTCTGAGTGCTGGGATTATAGGCATGAGCCACCATGCCCGGCACTGTGGTATGTGGTACTGATTGTTGCTGTGCATGAGTCTCCACGCCCAGTATTGTATGTGGTTACCGGGAAACGAACCCAGGCCCTTGCACTCACAAGACAGGTGCCAGAACCACTGAGCTAAATCCCTGGCCCCAAATAAAGCTATTTCTAGGCTAGGCATGCTGACTCAGGCCCAAAATCCCAGCACTTGAGAGAGACTGAGGCAGGAGGATCACTGAGCTCAAAGCCAGCCAGGGCTACATGGTAAGTTCAAAGCCAGCTTGAACTAAGTAGTGAGTCCTTGTCTCAAAAAAAAAAAAAAAA
>PVIR01013878.1:0-41405 GCA_004026965.1 Petromus typicus
TTTAATTCTTTTGTGTATATACCTAGCAGGGCAATGGCCGGGTCAAATGGGACCATCAATCCTAGCTTTTTGAGGACTGTAGACTCGTACAACCCCTGTGGAGATCAGTTTGCATGTGTGTCTTTAAATAAAATGGTTTGCTAAAGGACATGATGGGGGGTATTACGATCCCCAAACTGAAACTGTACTACAAAGCCACTGTGATAAAAACCGCATGGTACTGTCAAAGCAACAGACCCAAGGACCAGTGCAGTAGATTAGAAGATCCAGAAACAACTCCAGACACACTAAGATATCTCATTTTTGACAAAGGAGCAAAACACCCTCAGCGGAGGAAGGATAGCCTCTTTAATAAATGGTGCTGGAAAAACTGGACTATATCCTGCCAAAGACTAAAGTTAGACCTAGATCTCTGACCGTGTACTAAAATAAAATCAAAGTGGATTAGGAACCTAAATAATAAAACAGACACACTAAACCTGCTAAAAAACAGGTTAGGTAAAACTCTTGAAGGTATTGGTTTTGGGAAAGATTTCATGAACAAAATCCCCATTGCACAAGAACTAGTAGAAGAAATCGATAAATGGAACCTCATCCTATTGAGAGGTTTCTGCATCACAAAAGAAACCACCAGAAAAGCAAAAAGGCAACCAACAATATGGGAAAGAATCTTTACCAGCCACCTCTCAGACAAAGGGTTACTATCTAGAATATATAAACGACATAAAAAATCAATCAACCCAAATTTAAAGATCCAATTCAAAAATGGGCATCTGAAATGAACAGACAGTTTTCAGAGGAAGAAATAAAAGCAGTTAAGAAGCATACGAAGAAATGTTGAACATCACTATTCATTTGCGAGATGCAAATGAAAACAGCATTAAGATTTCATCTCACTCCACAAAGAATGGCTGCCATTTCAGAATTAGTAAGCAACAAATGTTGGCGAGGCTGCAGAGAAGAAGGAACCCTTCTCCACTGTTGGTGGGAATGTAGACTCATACAACCCCTGTGGAGATCAGTTTGGAAATTCCTCAGAAACCTGGGACTGGAGGTCCCATTTGACCTAGCCATCACTCTGCTAGGTATGTACACACAAGAATTAAAAGATTCATATCACAATGACATATGTGCATACATGTTTATAGCAGTTTAGTTTATGATTGCTAAACCTTGGAAACAACCCAAATGTCCATCAACTGGAGAATGGATAAAAAAGTTGTGGTTTTTCTACAGAATGGAGTATTACTCTGCCATAAAAAATGATTAGTGTGAATCATTCATACTTAAATGGACGTACCTTGAGGATATCCTCATAAGTGAAATTAATAAGTCACAGATGTGTAAATATTGCATCTTTTCTCTGGTATGAGAAAATAAAATGTAAACGAGTTTTAGAATATATGTTATATATTGTGAAATAGAAAACACTCAAAGCGTAATGCAGTGAAGGGGAAAAAATAATGAGATTATAACAAAAATAAAGGAAACAAAATTTATGTATATAGGGGGTGGGGGTGGTAGGGTGGGTAGGGCTATGAGAAAAAATGAGAATTAAGTTGTGTCATATACTGGTGCCAATTCTCATTGTTGAATGCAATCATGTTGTGTATATGTAATGTAGCAATAAATATTTCAATAAAAAATGATTCAAAATAAAATGGTTTGCTATCCAGCCTAAAATAAAGATAAACTTGAGACATTTATAGGAGGATGGGTGCACATTGAGCCCATACTATTAAGTGGAATAAATAAGATACAAATGTGAAAATACTGAATAATCTCTCTGGTGTGAGAAATTAAAAGTATAATTGAGAACTATAAGGCATAATAGATATTATGAATTAGGAATGAAACGTTCAAGGGAGAAGGGAAGTTGGGAAGGAAAGTGTAAGAAAGAAAAGAAGAGAAAGAAAATGAATATCAAAAATTATATTAGAAAATTAGGACAAACAGATACAATTTTTGATCAAGATACATAGTGATCTTGTTTATACTTTATATTAATTTTGAGTAATGAGGCTAAATATATTCTCAACTGTTATGTGGGTACTTTTTAGTAAAGACTTGCTATTGTTTTTCATGATTAATATATTAATAAATACTTTTTTAAAATATAGAAGTATAATTCAATGGTAGTACAAATATTAATTCTGTGGTAAAGCAATCACCACTGTCGATTTCTAGAAGTTGTCATTACTTCACAATGATTCTCTGTATATGTTTGATACTAATTTCTCATTCCCAAATACACTTTTTTTCAGTGTAACCATCATTCTTTTTTATTGTAAAATAGGTATATTTCATATACATATCATGATCACACTCAACACTGATAATTTTTACCAGAATATGACATGACTAGATTATCATTTTTTCCAATTTCCCTAGTTACCCTGCACCCCACCCCCTCTATACATAAGCTTTTCTTCTGTTTTTATTATTACCATCACAATTTTTCTTTCCCCTCATTACTAACCCATACCCATTTCCCTCTGAACAATTTCTATTTTACAATATCTATCATACATTCTAGAACTCATTTAAATTTTCAGTTTCTCTTATTAGAGAAAAGATCTAGCATTTACACTTCTGTGACCTATTTATTTCACTTATGTGTACGTCCTGAAGATACATTCCTTTAAGTATGAATGACTCAAACTTGTCATTCTTCATGACAGAATAACAACCTATTCTATAAAAGAATCACAGACTCACCAAGAGAGAAAATTGGGAGCCAAGCCCTTCCACAATAGCATCCAAAAAAGTGAAATATTTGTAATCAATCTAACAAAGGAAGTGAAAGACCTTTACTCTGAAAACAACAGCACTCTGAAGAAGGAAATAGAAGAAGATATCAGAAAATGGAAAGACATCTCTTGTTCCCTGGCACGAAGAACCACTACTGTCAAAATGGCTATACTCCTAAAACTCCTATATATATTCAATGTAATCTCAATTGAAATTCCATCAACATATTTCACAGATTTGGAAAAAATAATCCAAAAATTCATCTGAAAGCACAAAGGATCTCGAATAGAAAAAATTATAGGTAACAAGGACATGTGGGGGAATATCATGATCCTCAACATAAAAATATACTACAAAGACTCTGTGATAAAAACCATATGACTGGCAAAGTAACAGGTCTGAGGATCTGTGGAATAGAGATTAGAAGATCCACAAACAACTCCAGATGCACTAAGCCACCTCATCTTTGATAAAGGAGCCAAATATCCTCAATGAAGGAAAGATAGCCTCTTTAACATATGGTGCTGGAAAAACTGGACTCTAACATGACAAAGGCTATTTCTTTCACCATGTACTGGACTAAACTTAAAGTGGATTAGAAATCTAAATATTAAAACAGAAACACTAAACCTACTGGAAAACAACTTAGTTAAAACTCTTGGAGACATTGGCTTAGGGAAATATTTTATGAACAAAAGCTCTCTAGCATAAGAACTAGCAGAGGGGATCAGCAAATAGGATCTCATCCTATTAAAAAGCTTCTGCACAGCAAAAGAAAGCAGTGACAGAGTGAAAAGAGATCCAAAAATATGGAGAAAAATTTTACCAGCTCTTCCACAGATAAAGAGATACTCACTAGAATTTTTATAAAACTTTCAAAATCAATCCCCCAAATTTAAAGACTCAGTTGAAAAATAGGCATCAGAAATGAACAGACACTTTTCAGAGGAAGAAATAAGAGCAGCTAAGACATATATGAAGAAATGCTCAGCATCATTAATAATTCAAGAGACGCAGATGAAAACCACTGAGATTTCATCTAACTCCACATAGAATGGCTGCCATTTCAGAATTAGACAGCAACAAATTTTGGTAAGACTGTGGAGAAGAAAGAACCCTTCTCCACTGTTGGTGGGAATGTAGACTCATACAACCCCTGTGGAGATCAGTTTGGAGATTCCTCAAAAAGCTAGGAGTGGAGGTTCCATTTCACCCAGCCATCGCTCTGCTAGGTATATACACGAAAGAATTAAAAGATTCATATCACAGTGACATATGTGCACACATGTTTAGCAATCACTTAGTTTGTGATTGTTAAATCTTGGAAACAACCCAAATGTCCATCAACTGGAGACTGGATAAAAAAGCTGTGGTTCTACTACAGAATGGAGTATTACTCTGCCATAAAAAGTGATAAGTTCCAATCATTTATACTTAAATGGATGTACCTTGAGGACATCCTCATAACTGAAATAAGTAGGTCACAGGTGTGTAAATATGGTATCTTTTCTCTGGTATGAGAAAATAAAGATGTAAATGAGTTCTAGAATTTATGTTATATATTGTGAAATAGAAAATACTCAAAGCGAAATAGGGCGAAGGGAAAAAATAATGTGATTATAACTAAAAAGAAAGGAAACAAAGTTTATGTATTTAGGCAGTGGGGGTGGTAGGGTGGGTAGGGATATGGAAAAAAATGATAATTAAGTTGTGTTATATATTGGTACAAATTATCATTGTGGAGGTCAATCATGATGAGTATATGTAATGTACAAATAAAGATATCATTTTTAAAAATTATTAAAAAAGAAAAGAATATTAGAGAAACTTTTTGAGTAAAAGGAACCTAAATAATAAACTCAGGAGAGTTTTTTTTTTTTTTTTTTTTTTAGGTTTTTTGAGACAGGGTCTTGCTTTGTGGTGAGCTCAGCCTCAAACTCATCACAGCAATCCTCCTGCCTCTGCCTCCCAAGTGCTGGGATTACAGGCGTGAGCCACCACGCCCGGCACTGTGGTATGTGGTACTGGTTGCTGCTGGGTGTGAGTCTCCATGCCCAGTATGGTATGTGGTTACAGGGAAATTGAACCCGGGCCCTTGCGAGAGGGAAGCAGGATTGGTGTGAGTTCAAGGCTGAGCTCAAGGCCACCCTGAATTACACAAGTGAGACCCTGTCTCAAATATATACATCACTCTAGGTCTTAAAATGAGATGAGTAAACCAAGGTGGAGCAAATTCTGAGTGGCTACTGCCAATGGCAACAAGCACTGATAGAGGGCAGTAATCACTAGCAACTGTTAATGGTTAAGGTGAAGAAATGATCTGAGGTCCCTTAGTTTACACAATAAAAGATCTATTAAAAATTACAACCTAGTCCAAAAGCAAATCTATTTGTGTGTGGATAAAGAAGATGTCTTTTTTTCTAAAAAATGGAGTACTACACAGCAATAAAGAAAGATAGACTTGAAACATTTATAGCTCAATGTTTGTACCTTGATACTATACTAATAAGTTAACTAAATAGGAGACAGATGTGTAAATAGCATATCATTTCTCTAGCTTGGAAAATGGGTGGTGTAAACAAGGTCCAAAATGTATGACAGGTATTACAAAATAGGAAGAAAATGTTTAAAGGAGAAAGAGAAGTAGGAAGGATGGGCAGGGTAAAGAAAAGTAGAGAAAGAAAATAATTGTTGCTAAAAAAGGCAAAAATAAAATAAACAGAAGTAAAGCTTATATGTATGGGGTGGGAGGTGAAGGGAGTGTAGAAGCAAGGAAAAATTAAGAATCAAGACATACTATATACAGGTAAAAATTCTCAACAATGTGATCATAATGCATTCCTAAAATGTACCCATAAACTCAATAAAGGAAAAAAAAAATAAACTCTAAACAAAAAGCATTCCCAGTTAATATTTTAAATTTGATATAATGACTGTGATCTTTTCCCATAGAAATGGTGCATACTTGCTTCATAAAATATAGGTAAAATAGAAACCAAGTTTTCAGTACACAAAGATGGAAAGCACAAATATGGCATTAAAAAGACCAAGTGAAATACAAGACAAACTCGCATAAATAGCAGTGATTGTATGCTTGGGTACTTGACTTCATTTGAATGTGTGTATAAATCATTAGTAATAAATAAATAATAAAAATCCAATATCACAAAAAATAGACTCTGTAATTAATGCTATATAACATATCATACATGAACACAGGTGAATACCTTAGAAGCTATTCCTTTGCTACAAGCACTAAGTGTTATTAATTCCTTCGCTGAAACAGAAAGTAATATCGGAGTCCACAACATGTATATATTGCAATGTTATGAACTTATATTAAAACACATCTAATTTTTAATTAAGCTTATTTTATTTTTAAACTAGAACTAAATTACACCTGTAAGAACTAATATAAAGATTACTGGACTAGTACCCTTCAACATGCAGAGGTCCAGAATGGGAGAATTCAGGGCAGTAACACTTAGTGCAAGATGTGTTTCTTAATAAGGTATGTCTATCCTTAGGGACTTTACATAACGTTGTCAAGCATATCAATTCTTAATAATGAACATAAAATTATTTTTATTAAACAAAACTTTTTGTATTTATGATACAACAGTGATATGCCAGGTATTCTTTCATTTCATAATTTTCATATTTGTTTAATATTAAGATTGCAAGGAAAACAAATCAATCAGCATGTTTTAGTTAGAGCACTCAATTCCTGCCTGTCTCACCCACAAGTATTATATATATATATATATATATATATATATATATATATATATATATATATATATATATTTAAAGTGCTACTTCTTTTTAACAGTTAAAGCAAAATGAAGATGTAGGAAATCAGAAAACTAACATGGATAAAGTTAGACATCCAGTGAGACAGAAATTGGCCAGCCTGAGGCAGTAACTATTATCCTCTAATTCTCTCCTAATGTCTAATTCTCCACAAGGTATATCTAAGTGAATTGTACTGTCTGACCTACAGCTCAATTTTCTAAGCACAAAGACAGTAGTAGTATGCATAAACCAGTGCCAACCTACATACTGCTCTCTCTAATTGGAGTAGGATCACTGAGAAGGAAGTGTCAAGCCAGTTTCTCTGAAAATTTAACTCTTTGTTACCTTGAGCAACAGTGGTTGCTTTTTTACACTAATTCAATGTGAGAAGTGATGTTTGGGTGATGGGAATTACAATGAAAACACATTCCTTTATTTTTTTCTCAAAATTTGAAAATAAAAATGAGCAGAAATACAGGAAGTGAAAATGCCTATGTGAACTAATGACAAAGAACAATTATGGGGATGTGATGTTAGAAAGATGTTTGAGATCAAGCTACGTAGTTTTATTTTTGAATCTATATAGACTTTCAGCTAGATGTAAATGAATTTCCTTTTTGAGAAATCAAAAAAAATCAAATTAAGTCATTCCTGCCTACTAAATAAGTGAACAACAAGTTACATAAAAAAATAATAATTTAAGAAAATTTGATGGAATTCATCCCCAACATAGCACTGTATGATCTGTAAAATATTTTCAGCTCCTGTCTTTTTCTTATGAAATAAAGGGAAGGACTAATCCATATGGCTAACATTCTAAGTTTTCTAGGTACTTCCCAAGACAAGCAGTTCTGTTTTGTTTTTCTTGGAATACTGAAATGTTATATGATATGCTAATCATATACTTGTCACTAATAAAGTGCACAAGTTGAACTAGCGTTATACTCCTCTACACAATCTATCTCTTTGAATGTGCAACTGCAAAGCCAGTCAGAGATTAAAAAAAAGAAACCCTCAAATTACCCTGGAAAAAAAAAAAAGTTGAATTCTATGTCCAAAATGCCAACTTTCCCAGAGCTACCTGAGTGAATGCTTGCTGTTTTTCTCATAGCTCACTCTTCATAACGGATTTGCTGTATTTAACAGATCAGATGGACAGCTGCAACATAGCCAGTGACATGGACTACCATGAGTTTTTCAGCAGTTCAAAAAATAAGAAACTTTTTCCAAAAACTGTCTTTAATCAAATGATGATATATGGTTGTCCTGAAAAGAAAACTGAAAATAAGCAGCATAAAAATGTTCTTCAAGGTCAAGCAAATCATGCATATACAAAATGAGAGTTTCAACAAAAGAAAATATTGTATCACAAGGAAATCCTGAATCTTAAGAAGATATAACTTAATTGAAAAATTCTCCAAAGAGATTTAACTGCACAATTTTCAAGTAGAGGAAAAGATCAGTGAACTTGTCAACCTGCCTTTAGGAATTATCCAGTTAGTGAAACAAAAGAAGAAAATATTTAAAAGCAATTAAAAATCTTCAGGAACTTTTGTAAGTCCATTAGGGGATGAACCTGTGCTTTATGGGATTGACAGGAGAAAAAATATAGCATTTTAATCAAAATTTTGGACTAAATCCTCACAAATATGTTAAAAATGAAGATGTTTACATTCTGAAATCCAACTGTAAGAGAATGAGATAAATCCAATGAATCTGCACCACAATTTTATTATACTAAAACTAATGAAAATTAAAGAATGCCACACTTTGCATAGAAGAAAAAGAAAGCATTTTATTATGTGTAAAGTTTGAAACCAAGTATATGAAAATATATTCAACATCTTTGGCTATTGGAGAAATTAAACAATGTTAAGATTTAATCACACACCTGAAAAATGTCAGTCATCAAGAAGTGAAAGAATTAAAAAATGCTAGCCTGGTTGAAGTGAAAATTGAAACCTCCTATATTGTTAATGGTACCATAAAGTAGTGCAACTATTATGGAAATCAGCATGGAGATTTCTCCAAGAAGTAAAATTAGAAATTCTGTATGACTCAGCTATTCCCTTTCTAGATACTCATGTTCATAGCAGCAAAATTTATATTAGCTAAAATGTGGAAGGAGTCTGTATACTCATCAACAGATGAATGGATAATGTTGTATCTATACACAGTGGAATGGTACTTGGATATAAAGAAAGATAAATTCCAGGTATTCATATTAAAAAAATGGATGTACCAGGCAAATGTAATTTAGTGAAATAAATCAAGCATACAAAAGTATCTTTCATATACACTCATGTGGTGTCTTTCATTTGAGCAAAGCAAAGGAAAGGATCATAATAAAGGATGAATAGAAGGTAACAGTAGATATATCTCTAGAAGAGACAAGGGATTCACGAGAACAATGAAAGGGCAAAAAGGGGATGGAGAAAGGAAGTCAGAAACACAAGATGCATCATGTGCAGGAACTGCATAACCTCAGTGAATGTAAGCATGTGCCATAAACATGAGAATTAAAAAATGACAATGGGAATACGGATTTAGAGATGAAGAGAGGGAAGTGAGTGTGAAAGGGAAGAGGATTTTAAAAAGGAATAAGCTTTATTATATACGTGTACTTACTCTCCAAGATGAATGTGACTTCATGTACTGTGAACATATACAGTACTAATAAAATCCAATTTTAAAAACAAGGCTTATGTATTATGATGCAAGGAAAGGGACACAGATTGAGAAATTAAATTAATCCCTTTGAAATTAAAAAAAAAAAAACAAAACCCTAGATAGTGGACAAGTCACTCTGTGCTACTTTCCCTGAACAGAATTGTAAGCTTTCAATTATATGACAGAAGCAACTATCTCTAGCTAAACACATTACAGGATGAAAATGAAACTCAGGAGAGCACTGTCTTCATAAAGGATTAGGTTCAGTGATCTGCCTGTACACTCCATAGAAGTCAAAAAGTTTGCAGTTGAGAGGATAAAGAAAGAAGAACACTGGTTTAATTTTGTTTGAATCATAAATAAAAATGAGAGGAGAGACTCTAATTCAGTGGTTTATATGTATTGTTTATTTTTCCCTATTCTCTTTCTTTCATTAACTTTCAACAAAATCCACTACTTTTATTTGTGATTGTCATGTTTTGCTCCTTACTTTCTTTCTGAAATATTTTCTTTCTTGTTTTCTGCTTTTTTTCTCTTCCAAACTCTGCATCTTGGCCTGTCTATCATAAATGTTAATTCATTGTCTTCCTAGATTACTAAAAAGAGTGAAACTGAAGATGCAAATGAGTTCTAAAATATTGTGAAATAGAAAATATTCAAAGGGAAATGAGGTGAAAGGGGAAAATAATGAGATTAAAATAAAAAGAAAGAAAACAAAGCTTATGTATAATGGGGGTAGGGGTGGTAGGGTGGGTAAGGGAATGGGAAAAATGGAATTAAGTTGTGTCATATATCTGTACAAATTATTATTGTTGAGTGCAATCATGATGTGTATATGTAAATGTACCAATAAAGATTTCAATAAAGGGGGGAAAAAAAGTAAAACTTTTGAGATTGGTGTTTTGCTTGTTTGTTGTTTTTTTGTTTTTGTTTTTGTTTTTGTTTTTTTTGAGGCAGGGGGCTGGCCCTGAGCGCAGCCTCAAAGTCACATCAGAGCAATCCTCCTGCCTCTGCCTTCGGAGTGCTGGGATTACAGGTGCGAGCCACCATGCCCGCACTGTGGTATGTGGTACTGATTGCTGCTGGGTGTGAGTCTCCACGCCCAGTATTGTATATAGTTAATCAGGTATCGAACCCTGGCCCTTGTGCTTGCAAGACAGCCGCCGGAACCACGGAGCTAAATCTCCAACCCCTTGAGTTTGGGATTTAGCTCACTGATTCCTGTATGTGCATTGCAAGAGCAAGGACCTGGGTTCAGTTTCCGGTAACCACATGAAACAATGCTGGGCATAAAGACTCACACCCACTAGCAATCAGAATCATATATCCCAGAGCTGGGCTTGATGTTTCATGCTTGTAATCCCAGCACTCTGAAGGCAGAGGCAGGAGGACTGCTGTGAGTTCAAGGCTGAGCTCAGGGCCAGCCTGAACTAAAAACAGCCAGTCCCTGTTAAAAAAAAAATGAGTAAAATGGTTAAACAATTTGTAAATCATGTGACTGGTATGTAGATGGTTCTGTAGATGCTGATAGAAATAATAGTTTTATTCCCATTGAAAAGAAGATACAGGGACTAAGGTGCTTGTGTAGATAAACTGAATGAGGGTTTGAACAGTAAAGTATAATCAAAGCCAAAGTGACATTATATGGAGATATACAGAAAAGGAATTCTCACAACAGTGATAGTGTTCTTCTACTTTAGCTTATCTTAAACTTCCAGGGCAAAACAATAGAAACATGAGAAAACAATGCAAAATATGCCTGTAAAACCTTTATCTCCCCAAAAGCTGATCTCATAGGCATAGGGTTCCAGGAAATTTAAATTTAAAGAATTCAGATGTTTCAGATCAAATAATCAAGAAGACACAAGATACAAGTGACACTGTACATTTGTGATACATAATAAATAATACATTTATAGGATAAATAAATAAATAATAGGATATTGATATATACACATATCATATTTCATAATTTTAATTCATTTCCCTCCTTTGAACCCCAACCTGCCTTCCCATCCGCAAAAGTACTACCTCTCATTCTTATCATCTATCTTTACTTTTCCTTTGCCAATTATTTATACATTGTGTTTCCCACACATGAAAAAGCCACTTGTATTTGATTTACTTCTTGTAAGCTTATGATTGCAAGGTAACTATCTTCTTACAAAGGTCTCAGCTTTCTTTCTTCACAGTTGAGAAAGATTCAACTGTGTATGCTGCATTCTGTTTTTCCACAAATCTGATGGGCATATAGAATGCTTCCAAGAGTAGCTTTAAGGGTTGTGTTGCTCCAGAAATGTGTATAGATGTAATGCTGCAATATATCTTTATCTCTTTAGGGAAGTACCCAAACAATTATAGTTAGGTCAAAGCGTTTGAGCAATATCGTACTGATTTCTATAGTGTCTGTACTATTTTAATTCTTCCCAATAATGTCAAAAAGCTCCCTTTAATCACACAACCTTACTAGTAGTGGTTTTCTAGTTCTAGATAATATTAATTTTAATGGAGTTTATTTAGTGGAGTCTATTTAGTCATCTGTTTAGTCGAGAAACATGTAGATCTTTTTTTGTGCACTTATTGACCATTTGTAGTACACCTTTCTAGAAATATTTATTCATTTTAATAATCTTACTACAATGTAGTACAATTGTAGGATAGAAGATAGAACTACATCCAACTTAATAACAATAAAAAGATATATAATAATAATATAGACCAAATATTGGTAAACAGTAAATATCTATGAGCGTTGATGAAAACAGATCAAAATCAATAGAACTCATAAAATTTGAAAAATCAAGACAAGGAAGTTGGGAAGGAGGAGTTCATTATGATAAAAGTCAAATTAAAGACTAAAAGAAAGTAAATAGCATTATGTAAAAAGCAAAAATGAAAATGAAAACTAACAACAAAGAACAAAAGAAAGGACAAAAAGAAAAAAATTGAACAATGAAAAAAAATCAATCCAAAACTTGCATTTTGTCACTTTGAGTGAATATTTCCCCTCCAGGACTTGTGGTATTAGAATCCATGTGATAACGGGGAAGGAGAGTGAGTTGCACCTGTGGCCTCTTGAAAACAAGAAGCCAAGGTGAGTGATTCCAATAGCAGATACATATAAATTAAACTAAAAACAAACAAAGACAGCTAAAACCACAGAAGTTGTAGAAAATAATTAGAAGGTAACATAAAAGCTATAAAATGTGTATTTACTAAAAATGTAGCAGGAAATTTTCCAAGTCTATGGAAGGAATTCAACTTCCAAAAAATGGGAAATATATATATATATATATATATATATATACAATCAGAAAAGAATTCTCTAATGCACATCATAGTCTAAACCCAGAATTTCATAACAAAAAGAGAGTAATGATCACCGTTAAAAGGAACTTCAAATAATTTATGAAGCTAAGCTAGTCAAAGTAACAGATTTCTCAACACTAAATTCAAAGGACAGAGAAACTTGCAGTGAAGTTTCTCAAGCCCTAAGAGAAATGTTTCAGTTCAGATTCATGTATATTTCCAGGAGAAAGAGCAACAAAGGGAATTCTAGACCATGAAACCAGCATGGAAAGAAATAATCAAAGGAATCCTGAAAAGGACACAAGAGACAAACATCATCTGAGAATTCAAAGGAAAGAATACTTCAAACAGAGTGAATAGTTAAACAAGAGGGGAAAAATGAAGGAATCAACCATGAAAAACAATGTAATGACATATTCAGTAAACAGTTTTAGTGGTAATTTTCAATACAAATAACCTTATCTCTTCAGTCACAGACCCTCAATCCAAAAATTGAAGGATGAATAAAAAATAATACAACTCTATGTTACATACAAGAGACATACTATTTCTGAGAAGAACAGGTAAACTCAAAGAGAAAGGTTAGAAAATGATCTCCATGTAACAGGAGCGCAACAGAAAGCAGAAGTACCTATGCCATTTCCAGACAAAGTAGATTTCAATATAAAACTGATCAGAAGAGACTAAGAAGGTCATTGCATTCTGGTGTAGGAACAATTCCACAGAGAGAATGTGTAAATACTTGTACACCAAATGTCACCCCAGCCAATTTCACACAACAAATAATATGGGACATAAAAGGTCCAATATTCATTAATTTAAACTTAGTGTGAGAATTCAATACTTCACTCTCACAGATAAGTAAACTATAAAAATATCAAGGAAGAGATATTAAATTTTAATTTTACTATAACTAATGGTAAATGAGCCACAGAAGCTGTGGGTTAACAAAGAAATTAAATAACACATTTTATTACTAATACATGTTTATAGTACATAACATTGTCTTAATTATTGGCCAAGCACTTTACCACTTAGTTACACTCAACTACACCAGCTACACTGGCCTATCAATTCTTTTTTTTTTTTTTTTTTTAAATCTTTGTTGGTACATTACATACATGCATCATGATTGCACTCCATAATGGGGATTTGTACCAGTATAAGACACAACTTAATTTTCATTTTTTCCCATAGTCCTATCCACCCTACCACCCACCTATATACATAAAATTTGTTTCCTTTCTTTTTTGTGATAATATCATTATTTTCTCCCTTCACCCTATTTTACTTTGAGTATTTTCTATTTCACAATATATAACATACAATTCTAGGACTCATTTAATCTTTAAAAATAAATAGTACACTCTTGAACAATCAATGGGTCACAGAGTAACAAAGGAAGAAAACTAAAATTTCCTAGAATGAAAATGGAAGCACAATATTCCAAAACTTATAGGATATAATGATCACTCTTTTAAGGATAAGTTAAGGGCTGTGATAATCACATAAAAAATAGATAAATCCTAAGCAAATAACACATTGATATAACTAAGGATAAAGAAAAGTGAGAGCATCCAAAAACACAAAATGTATAAAGGAAAAAAAATATAAAGATCTAAGTGAAAAATAATGAAATTGAGACAGATGGACCAATATGAAGGATCTATGAAACAAGGAGTAGGAAAAGATAGTCTTTAAAAAGCAGTTTTTTGGGCCGGGGAGTTAGCTCAGTGGTTCTGGCACCTGTCATGCAAGCGCAAGGACCCAGGTTTGATACCTGGTAACCACATACCATACTGGGTGTGAAGACCCACGCCCAGCAGCAACCAGTACCACACACCACAGTGCCGGGCATGGTGGCTCACACCTGTAATCCCAAAACTTTGGAGGCAGAGGCAGGAGGATTGCTGTGATGTGAGTTTGAGGCTGAGCTCAGGGCCAGCCTGAAGCACAAAGAGAGACCCTGTCTCAAAAAACCTAAAAATAAATAAATAAATAAATAAATAATAAATAAATAAAATGCAGTTATTTCACGTATGCAGATGACCTGAAGGTACATTCATTTGAGTATAAGTGACTCAATCTTACCATTTTTAATGGCAGAATAATAATAATTCTATAAAAGAACAACATCTTTATTTGGTCTCCTATTGATGGACATTTTGGTTGTTTCCAAGATTTAGCAACCACAAACTGAGCTGCTATAAACATGGGTGTACATAAGTCACTGTGATATGAATGTTTCTCTGGTATAAGAAAAGGAAGATGTAAATGAGTTCTAGTACATATAGTTGATACTGTGAAATAGAAATTTTTTAGAAAGGAAAGATAGTGTAGGGATAAATAACGAGGGGGAAAATGTGATAGTAATAAAAAAAGGAAACAAAGCTTATGTATATATGGGGTGGGAGTTGCAGGGTGGGTAAGGGAAAGGAAAATGAGAATCAAGTCATGTAATATTCTGGTACAAACTCAATGTTGAAAGCGATGAAGATGTGTATTTATAATTTACTAATAAAAATTTGAATAAAAATGCAATTAAACATAAAAGGTAAAAATCATAGTGCACACTCTTGAATTAAAGATAAGTATAAGAAACTACATAGAAAGATTACATTCTAATATACAGGAAAACCTAAAAGAAATTTCAGGCATATATTAATTGCCAAACCTGACCCAAGAAGACAAAACAGACACATACCAGGCAACTGAATGGAGATAATGTCAGAGATCCCATAAACTATAAAAAAATATAGGATTCAATGGATTCACTGGGGGAATTTCCCAGAAACTCAGACTGCCAGTATTTCACAAACTCTTCTACAAAACTAAAATAGAAATAATTTCATGAAAGTCATTCCTTGAAGCTATCATTGACCTGATTCTAAAGTCAGAAAAAAACTGAAAAAAGAAAGAAAAACTGCATGCCAATTTCCTTAATTAGTATAGATGCAAAAATCCTTAACAAGAAATTGAGAAATAGAATGCAACAAGTCATTAAATTGACTATTTACAATAGTAATACATAATTACTGTATTTTTAATAAGTAATACTATTTACAATAGTAATACATAATTACTGTCTGTTTTCCCTCACAAATGTAAGGTTGATTCAACAATGTCACTAAGTGTAATGTAAGGATAAATAACACATGATCTTAGCAATAGATGTAGAAAAAGCTTGTGATAAAAAGCAACATTGTTCATGATAAATACTTTATTAAAGTAATAGAATTACCTTGCCTTAAACCACTGAAAGGCACTTATGACATGTCCACCACTAAAATCATACTAAATGAGGAAATATTGTAAACGTTTTCTCCAAAATCAGAAACAAAGCAAGGATGCATAATCTGAGCACTCCTGTTCAATATGGTACTAAAAGATTTACCCAGAGCACTTAGGAAATATAAAGAAATAAAAGAGTTTCAAATAGGAAAGAAAGAAATGATCCTACCCTTTTTTGCTGATGCCATGGTATTTTACATACATAGAAATAATCACAAAACTCCACTGCAAGATTCTTAGTACTCATAAACAAATTCAATAGTTTCAAGATACAAAAGTAAAACAGAAGAATTAATACCATTGCTATACAATAGCAATGAAATTACCAAGACAGAAATAAAGAAAATGATTCCATTCATAATAGCTTCAAAAAAGTAATTACTGAGGTATTAATCTAAGCAAGGAAGTGAAAGACCTCTTCCAATGTAATAAAACTACATTGCACTGAGTAAAAGAGATTGATGAGGACATCAGAAAATAAGCATCCACTGTTCTTGTATAGGGAGAAACAATATTATGAATATGACCGAGTTATCAACAACATTATACGGAATTAATAAAATGTCAATGAAAATGCCATCAGTATTTTCCCAAAAAAATTTTTTTAAAAAAGTCTTATATTTGCATTGAATTAAAGAGACCCAGTATAAACACAGCAATCCTGAGCAACCAGAGTAAAGCAGAAGACATAAAAATTCCACACTTAAAATTATAATATAAAGATACAGTAACAAAAATAGTGTGGTGCTAGATAAAAACTGATATGTTAACCAACAGAACAGAACAGAACAGAAGAATAGAATAAAAAGATAAAATAGAAAAGAAAACAAAGGAATAGAATAGAATTGAACAGAATAGAATAGAATTATAATATAAAGATACAATAACAAAAATAGTGTGGTGCTAGATAAAAACTGATATGTTAACCAACAGAACAGAATAATAGAATAGAATAGAACAGAACAGAATAAAACAATCGGCAGAAACTATGACATATACCTTCACCTCATCTGCATTTTTACGGAAGTAAAACTGGAGAATATTCTAATAAAACTTAGTATTCATGTGTAGAATAAAAAACCTAGATTCATATTTCTAGCCCTATTAACCGGTAGAAGAAATAGATAAATGAGATCTCATCCTATTGAGAGATTTCTGCACAGCAAAAGAAACCACCAGAAAAGCAAAAAGGCAATCAGCAATATGGGAAAGAATCTTTACCAGCCGCATCTCAGACAAAGGGCTACTATCTAGAATACATAAAGGGCTTAAAAAAATCAGCCCACCCAAATTTAAAGACCCAATTATAAAATGGTCATCTGAAATGAACTGGCACTCTTCAGAGGAAGAAGTAAAAGCATGTAAGAAGCATATGAAGAAATGTTCAACATCACTAGTTATTCGAGAGATGCAGATGAAAACAACTTTAAGATTTCATCTCACTCCACAAAGAATGGCTGCTATCTTCAAGTTAACCAGCAACAAATGTTGGTGAGGCTGCGGAGAAGAAACCCTTCTCCACTGTTGGTGGGAATATAGACTCGTATAACCCCTGTGGAGATCAGCTTGGAGATTCCTCAAAAAGCTAGGAGTGGAGGTCCCATTTGACCTGGCCATCTCTTTGCTAGATATATACACACAATTAAAAGATTCATATCACAGTGACATATATGCATCCATGTTTATAGAAGCTCAGTTTGTGATTGTTAAATCTTAGAAACAACCCAAATGTCCAACACCTGGAGACTGGGTAAGAAAGCTATGGTTCTTCTACAGAATGGAGTATTATTCTGCCATAAAAATGATACGTTTGAATTATTTATACTTAAATGGACGTATTTTGAGAACATCCTCATGAGTGAAATAAATATGTCACAGGTGTGTAAATATCGCATCTTTTCTCTGTTATGAGAAAATAAAGATGTAAATGAGTTCTAGAATGTATGTTATATATTGTGAAATAGAAAATACTCAAATCAAAATGGGGTGAAAGGGGGAAAATAATGAGATTATAACAAAAAATGAAGGAAACAAAGTTTATGTATACAGTGCGTGGGGGTGGTAGGGTGGGTAGGGCTATGAGAAAAAATGAGAATTAAATTGTGTCATATACTGGTACAAATTCTCATTGTTGAATGCAATCATGATGTGTATATGTAATGTACTAATAATTATTTCAATTAAAAAGAAAAAAAGATGAAGATATAGATATCAACACAGAAACTCAGAATCTCCTGGAAGATAAAACATTACAGACCTATAGAAGATATATGTACAGAAGAGAATATTTTAAATAAAAAAATCAATTACAAAAATATTATCATAAATCAAAAAATAGGTTCAATCAAATTGAAATCGCTCTACATAGTAAAATAATCAAAAATGAAGTGAAGAGACGGCCTACACCATGTGAAAATATTTTACGAGCTATTCATCAGAGAGAATAGCAGTGGTTAGAATGTATAAAGGACTCAGGAGAATTGGATCCACAAACCTTAAATACTCAAAAATGGCAATTGAAATGAAGAAAAAGTTCACAAAAGAAGTACAAATGGCCGATAAGTACATTAACAAACATTTTAAGCATGTTTGAAAATTAGAGAAATGTAAATCGAATCAACATCGAGATTAAACCTTACTGCAATAAAATGATTATAATCAAGGACTTAAAAAACTGTTGTTGGTAAGATTGTGAGGTACAAAGAAATTTCTACATTGTGAGGGAAATTGACTGTTACACAAGCACGATGGAAACCTTTATAAAGATTTGTTAAAAATCTAAAAATACAGCCTTGTTTTAATACAATACATCCCTTTTCAACATCTTACAAGGCAGTTCAAAAAGAAATAGCATATTATTATGATGTACACATACTAATGTGGAGAGTAGTTGAATTCACAATAGCTAAACCATGGAAGTGTTCTATTGCCAAACAATAATTGAATGGATAAGGAAAATATGGTACAAGTATGCAGTGGAACACTATTCAGAAATAGTGAGTGATAAAGTTAATGTACTTGAAGGAAAAGAGGTAGATTTTAAGATTGTAATGTTAAATGAAATAAATCAGATCACAAAAGTTAAATAATGAGTTCTCTTTCATTAGAAACACAAAGCATAATATGCACAAAAAAGCAAAAAAAAGATTATAAGAAATAAGTTTCTTGAGAAAGGTAAAAGTTATGGAAGGAAAGAGGAAAGAGGATAGAGGAAAGGGTGAGGTAAAATATTTAAGGTGTGCTACCTATATGTACTAATTCCCTAATGAGAGTATAAGTACTACATATCAAACTATGAATGTGAAAGTAATAATTAAAAAAGGAAACAAAGCTCATGTGTATAGGAGGTGGTGGTTCTAGGGTGGGTGGGGGAAGGGGAAAAATTAGAATCAAGTCATGTAATATTCTGGTACAAACTCTCAAAATTGAATGCAGTGATGGTGTGTATTCATAATGTACCAATAAAGATTTGAATTTAAAATATATATACTAATAAAATTTCAAGAAGCTGTGGTTCTTTTATAGAATAGAGTATTATTCTGCAATTCAAATTGATAAGATTGAGTCATTTGTACTCAAATGAATGTACCTTGAGGACCTCCTCCTAAGTTAAATAAATAGGTCACAGATTTGTAACTTTTGTATCTTTTCTCTGGCATGAGAAAATGAATTTGTAAATGTGTTGTGGTATATATAGTTGATACTGTCAAATAGAAAATATTTAAAAGGAAAGAGGGTTTAGGGGTAAACAACGAGGGAAAAAGAATGTGACAGGAATAAATAAAAAAGGAAACAGATTATGTATATAGGGGGT
Organism: Petromus typicus; assembly: GCA_004026965.1. Taxonomy (NCBI): domain Eukaryota; kingdom Metazoa; phylum Chordata; class Mammalia; order Rodentia; family Petromuridae; genus Petromus; species Petromus typicus. The sequence continues at coordinate 19,631 of PVIR01013878.1, forward strand.
GGGGGTTGCAGGCTAAGGGGAAAGGGGAAAAATGAGAATCAAGTCATGTCATATTCTGGTACAAACTCTCAATGTTGAATGTGATGATGATGTATATTCATAATGTACCAATAAAGATTTAGATTTTTTAAAAATTCAAAGACCAAAAAAATAAATAATACAATAAGCCATAAAAAACAAAAAAAGTGAATAGCAATAAAGATAAAAAATTATTGAAGAATTATTAAACTGAAAACAATTATCAAAATGTCAATAATAAATATTTTCATATCCATAAGTATTTAATACATAAAGTAATTAAATTAGCATATTAAAAGTCATCAATGGTTAACTACTTTCTCTTTCACAAGTATTGTTCAGCCTCTGTGCAAGCCTGACTCTGCTTCAGCATTTGGCAGCTTAAATCATGTGAGTTCAAATGTCATTCCCACAAAGACAACATCTCATGCTTTTATCCCAAGTAGATCCTAAGAGTTTCAATTCCCAGAACCTGTACAGCCTTATCCTATTTTATTTCATTATCTGAAGTTACATTACTTATTCATTTATGTTTAGAAAAATACCTGTCTTTACTGAAATTAGATTCATGAGTGAAATTTGCATTGATCTGAAAAAGAAACATAACAAAATTCAGCACATATCCATGAAATAATAAATATTTGTTAAATTCATAAAACAAATGTTTCTTCTGTATTCTATTTCCTACTTACTGATATTTTTCAGTTGTTTATTTTGTGCTCTAAAATTTTCATTTTTATTGTCTTATATGCAACCTCTATTTTCTCTTTATATTATTTCTTCTAAAGGAAATGTGATCTACATTTATTTACAATTAAAATTATATCCATATAGAGATAGAGAGGAAAGAGAAAAGAATAAGGAGAAGTAAACTAGACTGATATTTAATATGTATGTTTACCAACTTCCCATTCTGACTGTATTCATTATGTATCACAAAAATGAACTAATATGTATTTGTAAAAGAAGTTTTTTGGGGAAGAATTCTTATGTAGTATGGGACAAAATATTGATTCATCCTTGAAAGCCCAGCAACACATATACTATTTTCTAGGGAAGTTTTTTGGAGTGGAGAGAGCATGTCCCTGGCACTGTGTGTCTCTTGTATAACTTCTGTCATTGTCACATACTACCATGTCGTAGTAACAAGGTTTAAGTTTTGTACCTATTTATTTTTGTACCTATTTATTTGTATCTATAAGAAGAGAACTTAAAAGAAAGCAAACCTAACTCTTTTTAAATCTCTTGGATGACTTTTGTTTTTCCTCATAAAAAATTCCTAATTACTTCAAGGTATGAAAATCGCCTAAAGCTGGCATTGTTTTGTGAAGTTACTTGTGTTCTCACATATATAAGTGTACTATAAAAAAAAACCCATTTTCTATTTTTAAAAAATCTGTTCAGAATGAGAAAGGAAATCATCCCACCACATGGAACTGGGCAACTATGGGATACGTGGGTGACCTTTCTTCTGGTGGAATGTACCTGAGTAACCAGCAGAAATTCTGAAACCTGTCATCAAAGGGGGAAAATTCCATTATTCCAAATTCTTTGTCTACCCCCTACTGTGCTGCTTTGTGTAAATTCTGCCTGCTATGTACCAAAGGAAATGCCAATGAAATTAAGCTTCATAAATATAAATATTTTTATACAGAATATTAAAGTTCTCTCTGGGGCTTTAAGGTCTGAGCGGAGTCTTTGGCTCTGCTTCCATCACTAAGCCAATTTGCTTCTACCTTATGTGTGTCAGAATGTTCTGTTCAGATATTCTCACAGTTTTCTGCTGTAAGAAAACACTCCAAAGACTTGAACTGCTTAGTGAAAGGCTGTCTTCCTATCAGAGGCCAATCATACTCTCAGTCACCTGACCAATCCTACAAGGGAAGGATTACAGAAGATAAAATCTTAAAGCACAAATGGGGGCCCAGGATGTCAGAGCTCTGGTCAAGATAAGACACTATATCCTAGAGCTTGCTACTATTTGTTGAACATATTGCTTCTAGAAAGTTGTAAAGGATGGTTCAGGGAACAGTGAAGTAGAGAAAACTGACTTGACCAAGTTCGTGGTAATAAGGAAAGTATTCTTGTACTGCTCATAGATTAATATGAAATTTGTTTATTCACGTGGATAAATGTTTACCTCCCTAAGAGTTTTCTGTACAGGTCACATAGCTCTTAGTTGCACTATTATGTTATGACTATCATCCTAGTCATCACAGTGTCAAGGATCATTGAGATCTTTGCTACAGTGAGTGGTGCGAACAGTTCTTCCTTTCCCACACACCAACTTCTGACTCTTCCGGTAAGCCACTGTGGTCTAATAGACGGCCAGACTCTTGATATGAAAAGATGATTTATGAATGTGCATCTAACTCAAGATGGTCTCCTTCATCTTCCAAAATGCAAGAATGTAATCTCCAGAAATGAGAGGGAACATGAGTTCAAGGTCCATGGAGTAGTGATTTGAAAGAGGTGGTGGACAAAAGATGACCCTTGGAATTCTGCCATTAATGCTAAGGGATAAAGACTATAAGCTAAAATTAACTGTTTTTGGATCATAATCCTACAAAGATCTGTCATAAAAAGAACTATGCTGAAGGTGTCAACATGGCTGAATAAAGAAGGAGCCATGTTGGAGTTACTTAGAGAAAATCAACTAAAAAAACATGTGATTGGAAAGAGAGAGACATACAGCCAGATTGCAAAATCAACCTGAAGTAATAGTCTTATAGATTAAACAAAACATAGGCACAGGACTTAATAAAATGATGAAGCAGCCTCCAAGATTACCTGCAGGACCTCTGCCTAAGTATAGGACACGAACTACCATCCTGGAAAGTTCCCAAAAGGCTGACAGACTATAAGAATGTAGTCAACTCAAGCCACACAGGTGGTATCTGGGGTATATGGTCTTTCACCTCTTTTTCTTTCCTACAAAGAGAGAACTTTGCAACCCGGTAATAAATTTTACCAGTACACATAGGAGAAAATGACCAGGAAGCTGCTCCTTCCTTGTGGGTCACCAGTATTGTAGTGGCTAGAAACAGTAAGATGAGGGGATGACAGTGGTGGTGGCCATGGTAGTGAATAGTACACTGCCACACCCCTTTCCCTGACCCCAATAGCCTAAGAGAGGACGGAGATATAGTAGGAAGTGGAACCAAGGAGGTTGCACAGGGTCAAGAGAGACCAGCTGAGAGCTACACTGTGAGCAGCCTCAGGCTGTCTGTCTGATGGTGCAAAAGGAACTGAGTGAGGAACATGGAAACATATTCTAGGTGAGGAGACATGGGCAGGCCACCCAGGCACATATAAAGAGCCACTGGGTTAAAACACTAGCCCCAGAATCCATCTTCAGAGACCAAAATCAGCCTCATACCCAGCACTAATCCTGCTACAAATTTTGCAGAGTTACTCAGCACAGATTTGGGCACTGACTTGAACACTACCACAGAACTGTACATGCTGGAGGAACTTCATTGCTTTTTGTTCATTTGTTTGTTTATTTTGTTTTCTTTTTTGTATGTTTTTGTTCATTTTTAGTTATTTATTTTCTTTTCTTTTCTTTTTAATCTTTATTGGTATATTATACATATGCATCATGATTGCACTCAATAATGGGGATTTGTATAAGTATAAGACACAACTTAATTCTCATTTTTTCCTATAGCCCTACCCACCCTTCTGCACCCCATATACATAAATTTTTTCCTTACTTTTTTGTTATAATCTCATTATTTTTCCCCCTTCACCCTATTTTATTTCTATTGTTTGTTTTGTTTTGTTTGCTTTTTCTGTCTCTCTACATCACATATATTCATATGAGTGAACGTTGTCTCTTGTCTTTCTTACTGGCTTTAATGTTATCTTGCTCACTACTTCAGTCTTTCTCTATTGTCTTCTCCAATTACTCAAATATTGGATGTTCAACCTCTGTTCTTCAGCCTTAATTCTACTATATTTCTTTTCATTTATTTATCTATTTTTCACTTATCCTTCTTACATTCCTCCAATCAAGGCAAAATCACTCTACTGTGGTAGAAACTCACTATATTTCTTAGATTATGTTGGATTTTTTCATATAACCATAGGTCTTGCACCTGTAGTTAAAGGAACCAAAATAATAGTTATTATAATTTGTCAGTTTCTAGTCTGCTATGTATGCTGTTGTTTCTGTTAATTGTATTACTTTAATCAGGATTCATATCTGTCATAATCGGTTATTTTCTCCTATATGACAACAGTGTGGTTGTCTGAGGTCATAACCATCACCATAGTCCAGTACTAAAAGACTGAGTGCTGGGCCAATTATATAAAAACTTCTCAACCCTAATCAATTGCGATGATAGTATCTTGGTATAGACACAAAGGCAAAGAACCAGATGCACTTAGAAGATATCTCTGAGCAATAGATAAATCGTGCAGAAGTCTTGATACTAGTGATGAAGCCATTGGCCATAAAGAAATTAAAAGTGTCAACAAAGAAAACAAATTAAAATAAACAGAACTGAAATTTAAAATGACAAGAAACTTAAGCAAAATGCAAGATAAAACCTCCAGCACACAAAGGATAAATCCAAGGGACAAAGAGGTAAAGGAAATTAGAAGCTGGACAACTGAATTTTCTGAAATGGTAGCAGCAGAAGTAATAAAACTTAATTGAGGCTATGCAGAAAATAAGATCAGAAATAATCTCTCAAGTAACAATTTAGATGATGATCATAATGAATAACTTACTCAATGAGTCTAGGGTAGACACAGATTAAAAGAAGAGAAGAGCTTAGAAAAAGGATGGAAGCCATGAATGACCAACATTGGAAAGAAATGGAGTATAAGAAATAGGCTCAAATATATGCAGAAGATTGGAAATTTCAGTGAAAGTATATGCAGCCAAGTGAACCAATGTGAAGATAGAATGCCAGACTGAAAACACAGGATGAAGTTAGTGATTTCAAAAAGAAAGATTTCTTAAAGATAACAAAGGGCCATAGAAAATCAGTTTAACAGCTACAAGAAGATACACAGAAAAGTAACATAAAATTGTTCAATGAAGAATGAAAATGGAGGAGACAGAACAAAAGTCCTAAAAATTATGTTCAAAGCTATAATAGAAGAGAACTTCCCAAGCATGAAAAATAATTGATATAAAGACAAATGAAGTATAAAGAACTACAAGTATTTATGATCAAAATAATTATATACTGGGGCATATAATAACCAAGATTACAGATATTCAATATAAGAAGAAAGTATTAAGGTGGAAGGTATTACTATCCCCAACCTGAAACTATAGTATAAAGCCATTGTGATAAAAATTGCATGGTACTGGCAAAGTAACAGACCCAAGGGTCAGTGGAATAGATTAGAATATTCACAAATAATTCCAGGTACACTGAGTCAACTCATTTTTGACAAAGCAAAAATCCTCAAGGCAGGAAAGAAAGCCTCTTTAACAAAAGGTGCTGGAAGAACTGGGCTTTAACTGGCCAAAAACGAAAGCTAGACCTATCTCTTTCCCCATTTACCAAGCTAAAATCAAAGTGGATTAGAGACCTAAATATTGAAACAAACACACTAAACCTGCTGCAAAACAAGTTAGGTAAAAGTCTTGAAGACATGGGCTTAGGGTATGACTTCATGAACAAAACCTCTATAGCATGAGAACTGGCACAATAACTCAACAAATGGGACCTCATTCTATTTCAGATTTTAATTTTAAAAAAGAGCTTCTGCACAGTAAAGGAAACCACCAACAGAATGAAAGGACAACCAACAATATGAAAAAAAATCTTTACCAGATGTTTCTCAGATATCTAAAGAGCTTTAAAAAATCAGCCCACCACATTTAAAGACCCAGTTCAAAAATGGGCACCTGAAATGAAAGATACTTTTCAGAAGAAGAAGTAAGAGCAGCTAAGGAGTATAAGAAGAAATGCTACACATCACTAGTCCTTTGAGAAATGCAGATGAAAACAGCACTGAGATTTCATCTCATTCCACAAAGAATGGCTGCTATTTCAGAATTAGTGAGCAACAAATGTTGGCTAGGCTTCGGAGAAAAAGGAACTCTTCTCCACTGTTGGTGGGAGTGTAGAGTCATACAACCTCTGTGAATATTAGTGTGGAGATTCCTCAAAAAGCTTGGATTGGAGGTCCTATTTGATCTGGTCATTACTATGCTAGGTATATACACAAAATAATTTAAAAATTTATATCACAAAACATGTGCACTCATGTTTATAGGAGCTCAATTTGTGATTGCTAAATCTTGGAAACAACCAAAAACGTCTATCAACTGGACAATGGATAAAGAAGATGTGGTTCTTTTATAGAATAGAGTATTATTTTACCATTAAAAATGATAAGATTCATTCATTCATATTCAAATATATGTACCTTCAGGACATCCTCATAATTGAAAAAATGTGTCATAAATGTGTAAATATCATATCTTTTATCTGGTATGAGAAAAGGAAGATGTAAACGAGTTTTAGTACATGTAGTTGATATTGTGAAATATAAAATATTTAAAAGGAAAGAGGATGTATGGGTAAATAATGGGAAAAGAATGTGGTGTGTGTGTGTGTGTGTGTGTGTGTGTGTGTGTGTATGTGTGTGTGTGTATGGTGGGGGGTAAGTGGAAACATGTGAACCAAGTAGTGTCATATTCTGGTAAAAGTATGACTTTGGAGTGATTTACACTTGTATTCTTTTTTTTTTGTTCGTTTGATTGTTTGTGACAGGGTCTCACTTTATACTTCCGGCTGGTCCTGAACTCAACCTCAAATTCAGCAATCATCCTGTCTCTCCCTCTCGAGTGCTGGGATAACAGGAATGAGACACTAGCCCACCAATGTGGTATGTGGTACTGATTGCTGGTGGGTGAGTCCACACTCCTGGTATTGTTGTTTGTGTTTACTAGGAATCAATCCGGGTTTCTTGTTCTTGCAAGACATGCACCAGAACAACTGAGCTAAATCTCTGTCTTTTAACTTTTTTTTTTTTTTTTTTTTTTTAGGTTTTTTTGAGACAGGGTCTCACTTTTGTGGTTCAGGCTGGCCCCGAGCTCAGCCTCAAACTCACATCACAATCCTCCTGCCTCTGCCTCCCAAGTGCTGGGATTACAGGCGTGAGCCACCACGCCCGGCACTGTGGTATGTGGTACTGGTTGCGGCTGGGTTGAGTCTCCACACCCAGTATTGTTATGTGGTTACTGGGGAATCAAACCCGGGCCCTTGTGCTTGCAAGACAGGCGCCGGAACCACTGAGCTAACTCCCCAGCCCTCTGTCTTTTAACTTTTAAAAGAATCCAAACTCCATTACAGATGGATGTGCTCAACACTATATCTTTCAAAATTGATAGAAAAATAAGATAATTTCAGGGGAAAAGCACTAGGAACTCATGACTACCAAACCAGCACTTTAAAATATTCTGAGAGATATTCTAGAAAAGGAAAAGGAAGACTAAAATTCCACGGATTCCAAAAGAATGCACTATGTAAGACATCTGGTTAAACAGAGAAAAAGAAAGTGAGACAATAACAAGAAAATAACATGATAAAAATAAGCCAGTGTATATGAGCTATAAACACCAATGTAAATAGTCTCAATTCACCAGGAAAAAAAACAGACTGGTAGAATGATCAACAAATAAGATGTAACAATATATTCCATATAAGAAAGAGTTTTAAAACAAAAAGCAATTCATAGACTGAAGGTCAATGGGTGGAAAGCAGTACTTCATGGGGCAGGAACCCTCAAAGTTCTGCAATAACTATTCTATTTGCAGACTAACTGAACTTCAAACCAGTACTAATCTAGAGAGACAAAGAAGGTCACCACATACTTGTTAAGAGAAAAAAAAAACTAAAAGGAAGAGATAGAAATTATGAATATATATGCACCAAATATTAGTGCACCCAACTGAAGAAAATAAATAGTAACAGATATAAAAAATCAAATAACTACTAAATCAGTTGTAATGGGTAGCCCATGAGCCCGCCCATCTCAAACAGTTTAAATACATAAAAGATAAACAATGAAATACCAGAGCTGAACCAAATCAGCGAACAAATGAACTTAGCAGATATCTTTAAGAGTGCTCTATGACTATAACATCAAAATACATGTTCATCCTAGCTATGAATGGAATAGTACCCAAAATAGATGATAATAGCTCATATAAATTATTAGGTAATGAAAAGAAATTGAAATTACCCAAGCATATTATCAGATCATAATGCAATGAAGAAGGAAATCAATGAGAAAAAATTACAAAAAAATACATAAACACATGGAAATTGTATAACATTATCTCTACATACCAATAGGTTAGAGATGAAATTAAAGAGTAAATTAATATTCTTGTACAGTTACATCATAATGCTAATACTACATACTGGAATGTATGTAATGTAAAGAAATTCCAAGAGGAAAATGTATAGGGGTGAATTCTCACATTAGGAAAACATGCTAATAATGAAACTAAACCTTCTCTCCAAAAGAAGAAATCAACCTGAAGGCTCATACCATGGAGGAAATCATAAAAATTAGAATAGTGAGGGGGCCAGGGAATTAGCTTAGCAGTTCTGGTGCCTGTCTTGCAAGCGCGAGGACCCAGGTTCGATCCCTGGCAACCACATACAATCCTGGGCGTGGAGACTCACGCCCAGCAGCAACCAGTACCACATACCACAGTGCCGGGCGTGGTGGCTCATGCCTGTAATCCCAGCACTCAGGAGGCAGAGTCAGGAGGATTGCTGTGATGTGAGTTGGAGGCTGAGCTCAGGGCCAGCCTGAACCACAAAGTGCAACCCTGTCTCAAAAAACCTTAAAAAAAATTTATATATATATATATATATATATTAGTGGGTCAGGGATTTAGCTCAGTCGTTCTTAGGTCTTCCTGGGAAGTGCAAGGTCCCAAGTTTGAGTAGTGGCTCATGACTTTAATCCCAGTGCTCTGGAGGCAGAAGCAAGAGAATTGTCATGACTTCTAGGCTAACCTGGGCTACACAGTGAGTTCAGGGCCAGCCTGAACTAGAAAACAAGACTGTGTCTCAATTTTTTTTTTTTAAAATCTAAAAGAAATTAGAATAGAAATTAATACAACTAAGAAAAAAAATCCAATATGGATTCCTTGAAAGATTAAATGAAACCTATAAACACCTACACAGCCTTATCTAAAAATAATAAAAGACTCAAACATATATAGTTAAGACTGAAAAATGTGAAATCATAACAAATCATGCAGATCATAAATCCAGAAGATCATTGATACTTATTTAAGGAACTTCTACTCAAATAATATGGAAAACACAGAAAAATTGCACAGAGTCCTAGCTAAGCAGAGATTACCAAAGATGAGCCAAGAAGATGTAAAACTATAAATAACCCAAAATTTGTTAATTAAACTGAAAATATATTTAGAAACCTCCCAATAACAAAAAGTCAATTTCCTAATGGATTCATGACTGAATTCTCTAAACAAAACAAAACAAAACAAAAAACCAAAACAAAACAAAAAAACCTAGAGGAAATGTAATGCCAGTGCTCCTGAGGCTTTCTAATAAAAACTGAAATGGAAGCAGTCCTCCCAAGCTCTTTCTTGGAAGAAAGCATTACCCTGAGAACAAATCTACAGAGTGATTCCATCATCCAAGAGAACTGTGGGCCAATTTTCCTAATGAACTTAGATGCAAAAAGCCTCACTTTGATATTGGCCAACAGAATGCATGAAATAATCAAGACTGAATAACATGACAAGCAGGATTCATCCCAATGATTCACTGAGGGTTTAATATGTACAAATCAATAAATATAATATGTCCTAACAACACAGCTAAGAATTAAAAATAACATGATACTCTCTATAGATGGCAGAAAGTAACATTTAACAAAATCCAGCATTCACTGATGAACAATATCCTACAGAATATTGTAAAAGATCTTTGTCATCTCAATCTAACAAAATTTATATATGACAAAATAACAGCCAATGACAAACTAATGTGTCAAAAACTGAAAGCTGGTGCTTCCTGGATACCCTGAGCTATCCTCCCACAAGAGTTAAAGACAGAAAACAATACTTAAATTCTGGGAAGATGGCTGAATGGTAAAAGCTGGAGACCACTGTTTCCCTATAAATTGTTCGTAAGCAAGAACATAGCAGTTTTCGGGGGACAAAAAAGAAAGACAGCAGAGAAATCTAGATAAAAAAATATCAGAAGTAAATATTGATTAAGACCAAAGAAAGAAGAGTGACCTAGGGAGCGTCCTTCTACCCTCTCCCCAGAGGGGGAGGGGCAGCCCAACCCGCTAGGATCACCCCACCAGTCCACCAACTCCTCCTGACAGTACACAGCAGGTCTTTGAGACACAGGTTCACTGTGAAGAGCAGAACTGCACACAGGACCACTGGTGGCTGCGTTAAACTCCTAGAACCAGACTCACAGGGGAGGACAAAGACCCGAGCAACGAAGCCCAGCCCACTACCCCATGGACCGAGAATCTGAGGTGCAAGGGGAAGATGTTCCCAAGCTTCTGTAGGAGTGACTAAGATCATCTCTACCACAGGGAACCAGCAATCACAAGGCCTCCAGCTCTAGGACACTCCAACTCTGAAACTCTAACTGGGATCCTGGTTCCAGCCCACCCTCCTGCCATACTGAAGGGGGCGGGCCCCTGCTCTGAGACCTGCTAATCTCGGCATCGGTGAGTTTCTGGGTCCAGTGCCACCTACAGGACACTGTACTCACATCAAGGGAAAGCCTTCAAGCCTGCAACTTCACAGCTCTTTCCCTGTCACCTATAAAGTTCAACCTAGGTATCTCAGCCCATACAGGAATCAATGGTTCCTTGCCTCTGACAACTGGATGTTTGTGGACTCAGTCTTATCCTATTCTGTTTTTATTTCTGTTTGTTTTATTTTGTTTTATGTTTTTGCTATTGTTGCTGATTTTCTTTTTCCTCCCCCCTTTTCTTCTCCCTTTATTTCTTCATCTTTCCCTTTTTCCTACTCTTTGTCCACTCTGCTATTCTTGATTTCTCTATTTTATTGCATCCTTTAATCTTATTACTAATCACTCCCTCTCTAATCTCTCTGACACCTAATGCCTTGGTGACCTTTTAACTTTCAAAAGGTGATGCTTGATTGGTATAGATATATTCCTGGTTAATTTTAATTCTGGGCATATGATCATAGTTCTGGCTTATCAGGTTGGAGGGATCAGAGTAGCAACTGCCAGTTTATCATTTCTTGGGTTATGTTTGATACTGTTAATGCTTAGTGCTTTTCAGCTAAGGTGATCCATCTGTTTTGTTTCAGTGCCTTACAAGGTGAACCAGAATTAGGGTTGTTTAGAACACATTACTGACCCAAGAAGAACCCAAGATATACTGATATGTTAAGGGACCTTCATATTAGGAAGAAATAAACTTGCAACAAACATAATCAGACAACAGGGCAACAATAAAGCCAAATACAACAGTAGCGACAAAGGCTCAGAAATGAGGAAACATCCAAAATCTCAAATCCAAAGATCTTCACCCCAGGGTAATATGGGGGGGGGAAATGGAGAAGTCTGAAACTCAATCACCAAGACTCTCTGAAGTGGTAACTAAAGCAGATCTAATAAAATGGAAATCAGAACTGATTTCTGAGATGAAAACAGAGGTATTGTACATAGTTAATGGCATGATTAACAAAGCTAAGAGAAAATCAAGGATATGATAGAATCTGAGATAGAAAAAGCAATGGAACTTCTTAAAAAGCTACAAACATCAGCACAGGCAATCAAAAAAGAAAATGAAAGCTTATACCATAGAATAAACACTGCAGAAGACCAAATCTCAGATTTAGAGCACATGGTCACAGCCAATGAACAGGAAAGACAAAATTTGTGGAAAATGGCAAAAGACCATGAGAAATCTATTCAACAGCTCTTAGATGATTCAAAGAATAACAGGTTTTATCAGAGTCACTCAGAAAGTAGGAGACAATACAAAAGACATAAAAAAAAAAATTGTCCACAAAAATAATAGCAGAAAACTTCACAGACAAGAAAGAGAATTAGACATCCAGATTGGTAAAGCATACAGAACTCCATAGGGCTGAAATATACAAAAATCTACATCTAGGCATATAATTATAAAAGTTTCAGATATGAAAATAAAGAATAAAATATTGAAAACAGCTAGAGAGGAAAAAAAAAAAAAAAAAAAAACACCTACAAAGGGAAGACCATCAGGATCACAGCAGACTTTTCAACCCAAAAACTCAATGCAAAACAGACTGGAGTGAAGGGTTTCAAACCCTAAAGGACAACAACTTCCAACCCAGACTGATTTACCCTTCAAAATTATCTCTGAAAATTGAGGGGGAAATAAAATACTCTCATAAAAAAGAACATCTTAAAAACTTCATGCATAGAAAACCGGTACTACAAAATATCCTAAAGGATATCTTGGAGAAAAAAAAAAAAAAAGAAAAGAAAATTATAAAACCATGATACCCAACAGAGTCATCCCACTGAGCCAAACAAGAAACTGATGGGAAAAGAACAAAATCAAAGAATAAAAGACCCTAGAACAGGAAAACATGACAGCTCTAAGTCTACCAATATCAATCATAAACATTAATGTCAATGGCCTCAGTGCACCAAGTAAGAGACACAAACTGGCAGAATGGATCTAAAAGCAAGAGCCTACTCTGCTGCATAAAGGAAACACACCTAATCTAGAGAGAAAGCCATAGACTGAAAGTAAAGGGATAGAAAACAGTCCTTCATGCAACAGGAAACTGCAAAAAAGCAGGAGCAAGTATCTTATTTGCAGACAAAATAGATTTTAAACCAAAATTGATTAAAAGAGACAAAGAAGATCATTATAGTCGTGTACAGGGAGCTATCCAAGAGAAAGAAATAACTCTTAAATATTTATGTCCCAAATTCAGGCGCACCCAGTTATATAAAACAAACATTAATGGAAATGAAAAGCCAGGTAAGCACCCATACAATAATAGTAGGGATTTCAATACCACACTGTAACAAATAGAAAGATTGACTTGACAGAATATCAATACAGAACCACTTGAGGTAAACCAAAGTCTTCAACAAATGAACTTAATAGATGACTACAGAGTATTTCACCCCATTAATTGAGAATATACATTCTTCTCAGGTGCTCATGGACCATTATCCAAAATAGACCATGTGCTAGTTCATAAAACAGATATAAGTAAGTGCAAAGGAAGTGAAGTTGTCCCCTGTATACTCTCAGATCATAGTGCCTTGAAACTAGAGATGAAAAGCAAAGTAAATTCCAAAATATTCACAAAGACATGGAAATTGAACAATATTCTACTGACTAACCAGTGAGTCATAGATGAAATTAAACTGTTTCTGCAACTGAATAATAACCCCAGTACAACATAGATGAACTTATGGGATACAATGAAAGCAGTTTTATGAGAGAAATTCATAGCAGTGAGTGCCTACATCTGGAAAACAGAGCAAGTTCAAATTAACAATCTAATGCTGAACCGTAAGCTACTAGAAAAAGAGGAGCTAGGCAAACCAAGAGCTCGTACTAAAGTGGAAATCAGAAGGATCAGAGCAAAAACTTACACAATGGAGACTACGAGAATGATACAGTAAATAAAAACGTCGAGGAGTTGGTTTTTCAAAAGTATAAATAAAATTGACAGACCCTTAGCCAGCCTTCTCAAACATAGAAAATAAAAGGCTCAGATCCACTCTTAGAAATGAAGAGGAGGAAATTACCACTGACCCAGTGGAAATACAGAGAATAATAAACACATATTTTGAAAATTTGTACTTCAATAAAATGGAAAATGTAGAAGAAATGCATAAATCTCTAAATACATACGAACTTGCAAAGTTGAATGAAGAGGATATAAAAATGTTAAACACCCCAATATCAATTTTTGAAATTGAAAATGGAATTAAAAAAAAAAAACTATCAACAAAAAAAAGCCCTGGGCCTGATGGCTTCACCACTGAATTCTATAAAACTTTTAGAGAAGAGTTAAAACCACTACTCCTCAAACTCTTCAATTAAATTGAAAGGGAAAAAGCACTCCCAAATTCATTTCTGGAAGCAACCATTACTTTGATTGCAAAAGCAGAGAAAGACTCAACCAAAAAATAAAATTACAGGCCAATCTCCCTAATAAATATTGATGCAAAAGTCTTCAATAAGATACTAGGAAACAGAATACAGAGAGTCATCAAGTATATCATACACACTGTCCAAGTTGGATTCACCCCAGGGATGCAGGAATGGTTCAACATACATAAATAAATAGATGTAATACACTATATTAACAGACTCAAGGACAGAAACCATATGGCCATCTCAATAGATGCAGAAAAAGCATTTGACAAAATTCAGCACCCATTTATGATCAAAACCCTGCAGAAAACTGGAATAGATGGTTTGTATCTCAAACTAATAAAAGCTAATTATGAGAAACCAATGGCCAGCATCACCCTAAATGGTCAAAAACTGAAACCTTTCCCACTAAGATCAGGGACAAGACAAGGATGTCCACTTTTACCATTCCTGTTCAATATTGTGCTTGAAAAATTAGCCATAACAATTGTGCAAGGGAAGAGATAAAAGGAATAAAGATAGGAAATGAAGAAGTTAAACTCTCATTATTTGATGATGACCTGGTACTCTATCTAGAGGATCCTAAATAGTCAACCAAGAGACTGTTAGACCTAATTGTCAAATTTAGTAGTGTAGCTGGATAAAAGATTAATGCTGAAAAATGATTAGCCTTTGTATACACAAACAACAGATTCACTGAGCAAGAAATTGGGGAATCAATCCCTTTCATAGTAGCATCCAAAAAAATAAAATATCTAGGAATCAATCTAACAAAAAAGGTGAAAGACCTCTACTCTGAAAATTACAGCACTCTGTAAAAGGAGATAGAAGAAGATACCAGAAAAATGGAAAGATATCCCTTGTTCCTGGGTTGGAAGAATCAATATCACCAAAATGACTATACTTTCACAACTATTTTATAGATTCAACACAATCCCAATTGAACTCCCAATGGCATATTTAATAGATCTAGAGAAAATAATTCAGAAATTCATTTGGAATCACAAAAGACCAAAAATAGCAAAAGCAATTCTAAGCAATAAGGACATGATGGGGGCTATTATGATCCCCAAACTGCAACTGTACTACAAAGTCACTGTGATAAAAAACAGCATGGTATTGGCAAAGCAACAGACCTCAGGGCCTGTGGAGTAGAATAGAAGATCCAAAAATAACTACAGACACACTAAGCTATCTCATTTTTTACAAAGGAGCCAATACTTTCAGTGGAGGAAGGATAGCCTCTTTAACAAATAGTGCTGGAAAAACTGAACATTAACCTCCCAAAGTCTAAAGCTAGACCTAGCTCTTTCACATTATACCAAAGCAAAATGTAAATGGATTAGGGACGTAAATGTTAAAATAGACACATTAAACCTGCTACAAAACTGGTTGGGTAAAACTTTCAAGGACTTTGGTTTAGGGAAAGATTTCATGAACAAATTCTCTATAGGAAGAGAACTGGTAAAAGAAACTGATAAATGAGATCTCATCCTATTGAGACGTTTCTGCACAGCTAAAGAAACCACCAGCAAAGCGAAAAGGCAATGAATGACATGGGAAAGAATCTTTACCAGCCATTTCTCAGACAAAGGGTTACTATCTAGAATATATAGAGGCTTAAAAAATCAATCCACCCAAATTTAAAGACCCAATTCAATAATGGGCATCTTAAATGAACAGATAGTTTTCAGAGGAAGAAAAAAAAGAAGCTAAGAAGCATATGAAGAAATGTTCAACATCTCTAGTCATCCAAGATATGCAAATGAAAATCATATTAAGATTTCATCTCACTCCACAAAGAATGGTTGCTATCTCCAAATTAGCCAGCAACAAATGTTGATGAGAGTGTGGAGAAGAAGGAACCATTCTCCACTGTTGGTGGGAATATAGACTCGTACGACCCCTGTGGAGATCAGTTTGGGGATTCCTCAAAAAGATAGGATTGGAGGTCTCATTTGACCTGGCCATTGCTCTGCTAGGTAGATACACACAAGAATTAAAAGATTCATATCACGATGACATATGTGCAACCATTGTTTATAGCAGCTCAGTTGGTGATTGCTAAATCCTGGAAAAAGCCAGAATGTCCATCAACTGGAGACTTGATTAAAAAATTGTGGTTCTTCTACAGAATGGAGTATTACTTTGCCATTAAAAATGATTAATTTGAATCATTTGTACTTAAATGGACATACTTTGAGGACATCCTCATAAATGAAATAAATACGTCACAGATGTGTAATTATTGTATCTTTTCTCTTATGAGGAAATGAAGATATAAATGAATTCTAGATTGTATGTTATGTAGTATAAATAGATAATACTCAAAGTGAAATGGGGTGAAGGGGGAAAAACAATGAGAACAAAAAAAGAAAGGAAACAAAACTTATACATTTAGGGGGTGGGAGTGGTAGGGTGCATGGGGTGTGGGAAAAAATGAGAATCGAGTTGTGTCATATACTGGTACAAATTCCCCTTGTTGAGTGCAATCATGATGTGTATATGTAATATATCAATAATGATTTCAATTCCAAAATAATAATAATAATAATAATAAAGCTTTGACACTGAAATCAAGAAAAGACAGTAATCCACACCCATTATTCTTTTTTCTCATTTATTAAGTTTATTTGTGCATTTTGAATGTGTACTCTGGTCACATTTAACATTGTAAATTTGTACCTATACATGGTATATCTTGTTTCTCATTTTTTCTTATTCCTTTGCCCTCTTTACCTAGGTTGAACTCTTGGAGACATTGTCGTAATGAAAGAATGTATGAACAAAACCTCAGTAGCACAGAAACTAGCAGAAAGAATCAATAATTGTGGTCTCATCTTATTAAAAATCTTCCACAAGACAAGAGAATCCACCAACAGAATGAAAAGACAACCTACGTCTTGGAAAAAATTTTTACCAATTGTTCTTCAAAAAATAGACTGCTATCTTGAATAAATGAAGAACTTATAATCATCAGCTTTTCTAAATTTAATGACCCAATTCAAAAATGAGCATTTGAAATCAAGAGACATTTGTCAGATGAAGAATTAAAGGAAGGAAAAAAACATAAAAAAGATGTTCAACATCACTGGTAATTCAAGTAATGCAGATGAAAATAACATTGTCATAACTCATATATTCAGAAACATTAGCCAAATCAATTAGACAAGGGAAAAAGCGAAGAAAAAAGATGCAAAATTAAGAAAATTATCACTATTTGCAGCTGACATGATACTCTACATAGAAGACCCCCCAAAACTCCAAAAACAAACCTTCAAATCTTAATTGCTGAATTAATCTGTATAGCTAAATACAAGATCAACAGAGAAGAATCAATAGCATTCCTAAACAGGAATAATGAGGAGAAACTGAGAAAGTCATATTTTTCACAATAGCATTCAAAATACCTCAAAATTTTAAAAAATATATATATATAAATAATATATAAAAAAATATATATCCCTCGCTTTTTAGTACAAAGGATCTATATAGTGAAAATGGCCATACTTCGAAACCTGTGAAACAGCTTTAATGCAATCCTGATCAAAATACCAAAGGCATATCTCACAGTTTAAATAAACCAATCTTAAAATTCCTTTGAAGTTAAAAAAGAAATATAAAAGGGCAACAATTCTAGGCAACAGAGGCAAGGCAGGGAGCATCACAATCCCTGAATTTAAATTATATTACAAAGATAATAACAGCATAATACTGGCAAAGAAAACAGACCTGAGAATCAAACAAACAAATTACAAGATACAGAAAACTCCAAAGATATTTGGGTGACTTGTTTTTGAGAAACAGACCAACCACGATCACTGGAAGAAAGCCAGCCTCTTCAATAAATGGTGCTGGAAAACTGCCTTTGCACATGCTGAACATAGAAAATTAGACCCATGTTTCTCATGATGCACTGAACTAAAATTAAAATGGATCAAAGATCTAAATATTAAAGCAGAAATACTAAATTCTTCAGAAGACAGAATATGCTGAACTCAAAAAACGTACCATAGGAAAATATTTTATGAATAAAACTCTGATCACATAGGATATACTAGAAAGACTCAACCACTGGAATCTCATTTCATTGGAAAGCTTTTGCATAGCAGAAGGAATCACCAACAGAGTGAAGAGGCAACCCACAGAGTAAGAATTTTTCCAAGTGTTTCTCAGATTAGATAATAATATTTAGAATTTATAAAGAACTTCAAAAATCACACCACTCAAATTTAAAGACCCAATACAAACATGAGCCTCTAAAATTAATAGACCTTATCCAAATAAACAATTGCAAATATAAGTATATGAAAAAATGTTCAATGTCACTAGCCATTCAAGAAATGCAAATTAAAACAACACTGAGATTTCATCTCCAAAAAGAATGGCTTATATCAAAAATCCTCCAATAAAAATGCTAAAGGAGCTATGGTGAAAAGGAAATATTTATCCACTATCAAGAGGAGTGAAAACTGGTGCAACCACTGTGGAAATCAGTATGGTGATTCCTTAAAAATATTAAAACTTGAAGATTCAGTGGTACCACAGCTGGCTGGCAAGCACAAGATCCTGAGTTCAATTCCTGGTATCACACAAAAAAATTCTTCAATGTTCTCTTAAGGCCAGGGTGCAGTGTTCAGTGGCATTGTACCCATCTTGCAAAAACAAGGGGCCAAGTTTAAGCCCTGATGTATGCAAAAAAAAGAACCTTAATATTTGAAGTTCAATTTTATCCAGATATTTCCATCCTTTATATCTTCCTGAAAGAATCAAAAGCATCATAACTCAGTATTATATCCACACTCATGTTTATAGCAGCATTGTTTTATAATAATGAAATCTTAGGAATAGCCCAAATGTTCAACATGTGTATGGGGAAGAAATTATTTTTTAAAACAATAGGATAATTCTCAGCCATAAAAAGAATAAATTTCACAGAGTTATATGGATGCACCTTGAGACCATACTCTTCAGTGAGATAAATAGGTCACAGATTTTTAATTGTTATATTATTTCTCTTACTTGAGAAACTGAAAGTGTAAATAAGGACAAGAATATATAATTGATATTTTGAAATAAGAAGAAAATATTCAGCTGTAAGCAAAACTAGGGAAGGAGAAAAGGAAATAATGGAAGTGAAAAGAGAAAAGAAATTAAAGAAAAATGGAAATCAACCTTTGTAAATAAGAAGGTGAAGTAGAAATGGAGGAAAGAAAAGAGGAATTAAGATATATCATGTACAGGCGTAAATTACATATGGTGAATTAATTAAAACAAAATGTACTCAGGAGTTACAAACATGCATCAAAATCAAGATAAGGGGCCGGGGATTTAGTTCAGTGGTTCTGACGCTGGTCTTGCAAGCACAAGGGTCAGGTTTTGATTCCGGATAACCACATACAACAATGCTGGCCATGATGACTCATGCCTACCAGGAATCAGTACGATATACAACAGTGCCAGGCATGGTGGCTCATGCCTGTAATCGCAACACTTGGTAGGCAGAGGCAGGAGGATTGCTGTGAATTTGAGGCTGAGCTCAGGGCCAGCCTGAACTACAAAAGCAAGAGCCTGTCTCACAAAATAAATAAATAAATAAATTAAATAAAATAAATAAAACTTTATATGACCTTGGGTTAAAATATTGTTCCACTAATTATACTAGTGGAACTGGAAATAAGTAGAAATCTAATATAATTTGATAAAAATTATGAAATATTTACAAGAAAATACTTTTATTTTTTATTTTACTATTATTATTTGTTTGTTTTTTGTTTTTTTTGTTTTTTTTTGTTTTTTTTAGATAGGGTCTCGCTTTGTAGTTTAGGCTGGCCCTGGGCTCACTAGTTAACCCAGATGAGCCCGTGAGCCACCACACCCAGCACTGTGGTATGTGATTACTGGGCTTGCAAGACAAGTGCTGGAAGCACTAGGCTAAATTTTCAGCCCTAACTCAATTTCTATAAGGAAACAAATGAAATTACAAATTTCTAGCAACACTTTTAGTGAAAAAGTGTAAGTTCTCAAGTATCGCTACTCAATAGTAAATAATATCTATGACTTCATAAATCCAATCCATTGTCCAAAGCTCCATGTTTTCATGAATATCATTCTATTACCCAGGGTATCCAAGATTTCATGAAAGTTTGTTTTTTTTTTTTTTTTTTTTTTGTGTGTGTGTGTGTGTATGTGTGTGTGTTTAAAACTGAAAAATAAATAAAAATTGCTCAGGTTTTCAATTTGTTTCCCTTTCTCAGACTGACTGCAAAATAAGAACTTCAACTATTAAAGAATCATTCAATACAAGAAGATTGAATGACATCTATTTTCTTGCTATTCTTAAAACTGGGATGCTCGCTCTCCTGTATTTTACAATAAAAGATTAGGCTATCTACCAATAGCGCCAATATTCATTAGCAAAAATGCTATTGTTTAGCCAGCCAAGTATAGCTTAGTCATTCTGAGAACAAGAAAACATCTACTTAGCTAATATGATAGAGTGACAATATCAGGTGGTCTATTATTTCTGAGATGATTAAACTTTAAAAGATGATCTACTTAAAAGAAAATTGTAAAGTGTTATTAACTATATCCATACATCAAAGTACTGAGAATAGTTACATAGTAATTTTTTTCACTTATCTAACTGCTTTGGCTAATATTTTTAGACATATTGAATAAGAGTGGTGATAGTGGATATTCCTGTTTTTTTTTCCTTATTTTAGAGTAAAAGTTTTCAGTTTTTGACCATTTTGTATTATGCTCATTTGCTGGTTTGTCATAGATAGCTTTTATAAAATAGAGATAACGAAGATGTCTAGGATTTTGTCATGATTTTTATCATGAATATATGTTGGGATTTGTCAAATGGCTTTTCTGTACATATTGAGTTGATTGTGGAGTTTCTCCTTGATTCTTTTAATTTGGTGTATTACATTTATTTATTTTTTATGTTGAGCCATCTCTGCATACCTTAGATGAATACTACTTGTCATGTTATACAATATACTTGATTTTTTCTTGCATTTTGTTATCCAGTATAATATTGAGGATTTTTGCATCCATGTCCACTAGGGAGACTGGTCTGTAGTTTGCTTTTTAGTTGTAGTTTTCTCTAGTCTTGGTATCTGAGTAATGCTTGCTTTCAGGAATGAGATTGGAAGTATTAACTTTCTTTCAATTTTATTAAAGAGTTTCAAGAGTAGTAATATTAAATCTTCATCAAATTTCTTGTGGAATTCAGCATTGAGACCATTGGGACCAGGGCTTTTCTTTGTTGTTAGATTTTTTTTTTTTTTTTTTTTGGTTACATCTGCTGTCGCGTCCCTCTCGACCAGCAAGAAAGACGCGACCCGGAACTCTTCTTCAAGCGGTTTATTCAGGAACCCTTTACAGCATAATGGAGAGTCTCTCTTTCCCCAGCCTGCGCAATGCCTTATATGCATCTCTTCCGCCAATCAGGGGATCAGGTGTAGTGGCCTACCATTGGTCCGCGCAGCAACCAAACTATGCTTGAGTCAGCCTAGTACCCCGCAAGGAGTCATGTGGCAGAGGGAGCACACGCCATCAGGAGGAAAGAGAAAGGAAGCCAGCGCCATCTTTTAGGTGTGGCACCAGCGCGGCT